>JAODPA010129122.1:0-17073 GCA_025585075.1 Nepenthes mirabilis | reverse complement strand
CATACTCAAATTATCTAAAATAATAAATAATCACAATTAAATAGGGTAAAAAAGTTCGGTATATTATATAAAGCATGTATGAAATTGGAGAACTAAATATTTAAAAGACCAACTTGAAGAAAAATTATATATACTCTCGGTAACCTCGAGCCAATCCATCTGCAATTTAGGTTATCAAGTTAGGCCATCTATGTGCCCTATCTTCCATAGATCGGGAATTCGCTCACTATATTTTGTCACATGTAGTTTTGGGTGGAACCTCAATGTAATATGCGGATCACCGTTTGTATTATTTGAGATGTATTTAATATTTTGGGTGTGATGTCCCACATCCTTATTTCCATTATTTGTTGCAATTATCATTATTTAATGTGATATAAGAACTTAATCATATACAGGATCTAAATAATAGCCATACTCACAGTGGCTTCGATCTCGCACTATTAGAATACGATATCAGTCTTACTAAAGGAAGATGCTTGCTTAATCCACAAATTCATTTTCATTCAACTATCAGAAGCATACATTTTTTACCATAAGTTGCGGAAGTAATCTAAGATCATTAAAAACATCATGTCATAACATTGAACTTTACAACATTACTAAGTATATCCTCATACTAAGTACAATAATTTACATATTCCAAAACATCACAAAAAGTAATTAAGACTAAGGCTTTCATCCTTACTCCTGCTTGTCAAGTATTAACTCTTGTAGTTCATCTAAAGGCCAATGAAATAGTAAGAGAGTGAGCAAAATGCTCAATAATGTACATAATATATTAAGATATGCATATTTATATTGAAATTACGTTATCATAAGGAATAGGAATCAAACACATGAAAATGCAATGTATTTATCTTTCTTTACTTTATCCTTACAGTGATTCTCATTTTAAACTTTCTTATCTTGAGGGATTAAGGTTAGTAGGCTCTACCAACTAATGGAGTAGACAAATTGAAGAAAGGATTATATTAGTTCACACAATCTAAGGCCTAATCTCGTATAACACCCCGAGGTAGGTCGATTGTGATAGTCTACACAATTTATGGCTTAACTTTCTTTTACACCCTGAGGTAGGTGGTACTACCTATAATCCCAATAGATGGGGCCTGAAGTAATTTTTTGATTTTTTACTACAATATCCTCAGACATATTAGGAAATATTATCCTTTGAATAGATCCTTGGTCCAATTTCATATTTCTTTTCAAAACTTCTTATGGAAACTCTAAACTTATACTTCTTAGTTTTCTTCACTGGGGAAGAAAACAACTAAAATTCCTTATTCTTTTGTAGAGCTTCCACTAAACTTTCATGAATATAGCTCAATATAGCAAATAAATATTTAAATATAATAAAACATCCTGCCTTTCATATGTAGAAAATGCATGCTGAAATTTATATTCTATACTTGATGTATTTTAGTCTACTTGGTTGTCAATTTATTATTCGGTTCAGCAATTTGACTTATATAATACCGATTTAGTATCAATTTATGATGTTTGGTCTGTTTGGGGTCAGTCCAAGCTGGTTTAATATTTTATTTATGAGCTGAAAATTTTAGCTTACATGAACAAGTTCGGCTATGGTTTTGGGGCCCGGTTCACTAGTTATTTCAGGCCCAATTTTTCAGATTAACATTCCAACATCATCTTGGTTTAATTAATTACTAGTTTAGCTAATTTAAGTACTGGTTTGGACCCGGTTCAGTATGTATAAACTCAGCATCGGTTGGGATGCTTATAACAGAATTTGCCATTGTTTTGGAGGGCCGGTTTAGTGGCTTTTCTAAATTTAATTCCACTAATTAATACTTTAGCATTATTACGTGATACTTGGGCAAAGTTTGATTGCTGGTTCAGCCAAGTTGATGTCCGGTTCAAGGCCGGTTTAGGGACTGAAGTTCAACACTATCTTGAAAGCAAATCAGCAAAATACTTGCTGTTTAGGGGTCAAGTTCATATAATGGTTTAAGGTACTTTTGGCAGCCATTTTATAGGTTGTTAGTTCAATCTTAGGACTTGCTAACTTGACTGGGTCGGCTGCTGGTTCAGCTGGTTCATGGCCAGTTTAGTTTATTTTCTTAGACTGCCAGATTCAGCATCAATAAGGATGTTGAGGTCAACTTTGTTACTGATTTGGGGTCCGGTTCAGGGGTCAATCTAAATTTAATTTTACGGGTTAATATTTAAACATTATCATATGACACTTGGAAAAATTTTGGTTGTTGGTTCAGCCAAATTGGGATCCGATTCATGGCCGGTTTAGAGGTTGAACTCCAGCATCATCCTGATGCAATTCAGTAGGATGCTTTGCTGTTTATGGGTCTGGTTCAATGACCAGTTCAGGGTTTCTTTGGCCGCTGGTTCATATGTTGACTGGTTTAGCCCGTTTGGGGTCCAGTTTAGCCTATTTTTATGGGTTGTAGATTTCCAACATCAGTAAGGATAACCTGACCGATTCTGTGGGTGACTTTGGGACCGATTTAAGGCCGGTTCAGGACCGGTTTAAGAGTGTAACATCAACTTGTGATGTTTCAGTCGGTTCATGGCCAGTTCAAAGATGAGTTCAGTAGCCAAACATTTTAACATCCATACTTGATGCTGCAGCTGCTTTAGGGGACCGGTTCAGCCTTCTTCAATTTTTTACTTCCTGTTCTACATGATGATATGACAAAATAGAGACAGTATTCAAGTATTGGAACAATAATACTTTAATAGAAATAGCCAAAAATTAACAACAATTGAAGAAAGGCATAAGAGTACACTTGCCAATAATTCAGCAACCCTTCCTTTCCCTACTGCCCTCAGTTCTATTTTTCCTAATTTTTCCTTAATTCTCTCCTGGCTGGCCTCTCCTTTCTTCACTCTATACATGCCCTATATGCCATAAATGAAATGCACAAGGAATGCTGAATCATCCCAGCTGAAAGGGGCTGCTTCCAGATTTGAGCCTAAGAGCTGATTCATCCCCTATTTATTTGCTAGTTTGACTGTGTGAGAAGTTGCCTAATGGTGTGTTTTAATTGGATGGATTATCACCTGATGAGGAAGCTGCTAAACTGCTGCTGCCGTGGAGTGTGGGGCTCACTCAAACTGCTGCCAGATTATCTTCATTTTACAAAGTACATAGTTGCCCCTTGCTGATGCTGCTGCTGCCCGTGGCTGAATTTGCTAAAGCTGCTGCTACTGTCTCACTAATTCAGCATTATAGATATGCTGACCTTGCTGGCAGCGCCTATGGAAAAACACATAAGTGGCTATTTCACCAAATTTAATAATATAAATATGCTGCCCGGGTGGTATTACTGCTTTCCCGATTGTTTCCTTGTCAACCGAATTTAATTTGGTTACTAATCGGTTATAGTTTTAGCAACTAAACTGTCATTGGACCATTTTGAGTTAATTCCGTTGTAAACTAGATTTAATATTTGTCCAACGTTGCATTCCTGAATAAGTTTTTGGCTCCCTGGGTTTTAGCGTGAAAATTGGATCCTTACATTTGGTTTATTGGATGTACCAGATTAATAGTATTTTGTAAAATTTTGAAGGATTTTAGTTCGGTGTTTCACGCTCAAGGCACGCTGGATGGCACAAGAGAGACGCAGATTCCCAAATGTGTGCGCTCGAGGCTCCCTCAAAGGCAATTTCTAGAATGAGCCGTGTTTTGGGCTACACTTTAGCATGAGGTAGATTATAAAAGCATACGGGTTAGGGTTTTGGGCATTTTGTGCATGGCTGGGCAGAGAGGAGAGAGCAAGAGCAGGGAGAGGAAGAGAGAGAAAGTGGCAATCAGGTGTCTCAGAGCATTCTTTCATCAAACTTGTTGAATATAATATTGAGGCAAGTATTTGTAAGCCAAATCTTTTGTCTATTTTTGTGTCTGACGATATTTGTGTATGTTTTAGAGATTTTCTTTACATGCATACTATTTTTACGCACCCAATCCATTTATTGTATACATTCATGTATGATTTACCAGTGGTTCAATTGTTTTATGCTGGTATTTGTAATTTTGGAAGGTTCTGTTATTTATGAAAACTTAGAATGATATATATATATATAGTTGTATATCAGTATGCTAGAAAATCATGAACCAGGCTTTACATTAGTACCTATGCATGCTGCCAGGGGCTGGGTCCTTATGTGGACCATGGTGGCCTAAATATATATGATTTGGGATATGTAGCTTTTGGTGCCGCTCTCAATGAGGACGTATGTGACACTTTGTCTCCCTTTCATCGACAGGAAAGTTAAGACATGTTGTAGTTAACTTGCCTCACTGTATATTTTAAATAAGAATTATTGTAAGGAATTAACGAAAATTAATATATTCGAACGTTCTAATATATAACTAAATTTGATGTTGTACCAAAAATT
Organism: Nepenthes mirabilis; assembly: GCA_025585075.1. Classification (NCBI taxonomy): domain Eukaryota; kingdom Viridiplantae; phylum Streptophyta; class Magnoliopsida; order Caryophyllales; family Nepenthaceae; genus Nepenthes; species Nepenthes mirabilis. The sequence goes on along the minus strand of JAODPA010129122.1, from coordinate 12,693 downwards.
ACGGGTGGTAAAATATAGTGAGTAAGTTCTGAGCCTATAGGAGACAAGGTATATTGATGGCCTTAAGCTGTCGGCCTAAATGCAGTCGGTCCTTTAACTGGCAGCCTAAAATGCAATCGATATAGCCAAGGTTACTGGAGAAGTGTAACTCTTCTTCAAGTTGGTCTAATAATCTTTACTTCTCCGATTTTGTGTATATTTTGTATTTTTGTATGGATTTACATTGGACTATGATTTGAAATGTACGGATTAGCCCACAAATTAAGCAATAGAAATATCTTGTATGTATGGATGTGTCCGGCCCAAAACATGTTTTGATTATATATTTTAGTTTTGGTTTTCTTTGATTTCTGTATATAAGATTATGAGATTTGAATCCAAACGATATTATATATCCCTCATGGATATGGTGATAGTTATGGCTTATGTAATGTGACCTCGGATCATGATATGTTATCATACGATACGATATCTTTTATGAGATTTGATCTGATTGTGATTTATTATGTTTATGTGTTGGAGGGACGATTTGATAAGAATGATGATTTAATACAAGACTATTTCCCGATCTTTAGGGATTTCACAGACCTCGTGTTTTGTTTTATACGATTGTGAAGTGTTATCCATTCCGTTTGATTTTATATGCATTGTTTGATATATGATGATACTTGTTGGGATTTAAATTCATGTTTTCACATTTTATCCATTTAAATTAGTGGCTTGGATACGATTGCAGGAGTTTGGACTCGATCTGACATGACATTGTTTCCCTACTGAGTATGGTTGTGTATGCCTGTTAGGCTTTTGATCTTAGGGATATATTTGGTTATTGTGTATGGTCAGTTGTGGGTCACGAACTCTGTATTAAGAAATATGGGATGTTTATGTTATGTAGATGAGTTATTATTTTGTTAGATATCCCCCTTTGACTTCTGGATACCAGGTTATATATTATGTTATCTAAAAATATATCTGATGAGGTCCTTGCAGGTTACTTTGTGTTAGGTCTTGTATATGTATGGATTATCACACCCGAGTTGAGTTTTATCGTTATTGATGTATTTATTAGATTGTATATTGTGAATTTTATTTTTAACTTATGTATTTTGTCCTGGGGGACGTAACAGGTTGCTTTGCATTGGATCTTGTGTATATATGAACTGTCATGTTCGAGTTAAATTTTATCATTATTAAAGTATTTATTGGATTGTATAATGTAGATTTTATTTTTGACCTGTGTATTATGTTCCAGGGAGTGATAGTGGTGGTTTTGGAGAAATGTTAAAAAGGGGAGTTGTTTTGGGTTCCATTTAGTCATGTTGGGTCAAATTTTGGAAAGATTGTTGATTTAATCTTATGTTCGGGTAATATTTTGAAAAGAGTTTAGAGTATAGAGGTCAAAGTTCTCAAGGTAGAGGTTCACACTCAAAGTCTAAAGATAAGGAAAAAGGAAAGGCGACAGGAGAGATGCCTTCTCCTCTGAAGTTTTTTTTTTTCAAAATCTACATATGAGCAGAGTGAAAAGAACCATGCCGAGTGTGTTTGTTTCCAACAGAGTGGGGTATGCTACAAGTGTAGCCAAGAGGGCCATTATGCAAAGGATTGCCATCAACCTCTGAGGAGGGAGTGTCCAGAGAGAAGACTTATGGCTTTTCAGAGAGCTTTTGCAGTGTTGGCTTGCGATGCGAGGGTAAATTCGTCTGTGGTGGAAGGTACCTTGTAAATTTCTAATTCCATGGCTCATGTATTGATTGACCTCAAGGCTACACATTCTTTTATGGGTCTTAGGTTTGTGCATAATTTGTGTGTTGTCCTAATTTATGGAGAATGCTTTGATGATATCGACCTAGGTGGGTAAATCATTGATGACGGATATTGTTTATCCCTGATGTCTAGTTTGGGTTTGTTGGATATATCAGATTTTGATGTTATATTGGGAATGGATTCTTTGGCATGTTATCACGCTACGATGGACTACTTCCACAAATCTGTGTTGTTTTGTATTCCGGGGTATGAGTCTCTTGAATTTCAAGGTAGGATTGCGAAGGAAGCATCAAGGTTGATTTCGGCTCTTCTTGCTTGCCATTTAATGTGAGAAGGATGCCAAGCTTATTTGGTGTGTGCGACAACTTTTGGGAGTCATTCAGTGGTCATTATGGATATCCCTATTATTTATGAGTTTGAGGATGTGTTTCTGAAGGACTTACCTAGATTGCCCCCAGATAAAGAGATTAAATTCTCTATTGACATGGTGCCAAGGTTAGTGTCAATTTTTAGGCCTCCTTATAGAATGGCCCCGTCCAAACTAAAGGAGTTGAAGTAACAACTATAAAAATTACTAGAGAAGGGTTTTATTCAGCTGAGCATATCACCGTAGGGAGCTCCGATATTATTTTTGAAAAAGAAGGATGGGTCGATGAGGCTGTGTGTGTATTATTGAAAATTGAATAAGATCACAATCAAGAACAGATATCCACTCCTGAGGATTGACAATTTGTTTGATTAGCTGTAGGAAGCTTAGGTGTTCTCTAAAATTTATCTGAGATCAAAGTATCATCAACTAAAGCTTAAGCGGGAGGATGTGCCCAAGATAGCCTTCAGGACGAGATATGGTCATTATGAAATTCTAGTGATATCTTTTGGGTTAACGAATACTTTGATATCGTTTATAGACTTGATGAATCGGGTCTTGCAGTCATACTTGAATCAGTTTGTAGTAGTTTTTCTTGATGATATTCTAATTTATTCGAGGAGCTTTGAGGATCATAAAACTATTCTTAGGATTGCATTGCAAAAGTTAAGGGAGAGGTGGCTATCTGCAAAATTAAAGAAGTTTAGTTTTGGTTGGAGAAAATTTCATTATTGGGTCATATTATTTCAAAAGGTGGCATATATTTTTTTTTTGGTAAGTAAGTTATATGGAATTAAAAGAAAAGAAAATATAAAGTTATGTTCTAACTCCAAGTATTTTATCGATTTAGAGGTAGAATATAGACGTTGGGGTATACCCCAAGCACCACCATGGAACATGCCATGATAACGAAAGAACACATACAAAAAAAAGGTGGCATATTTGTGGATCCAAGTATGGTTAAAGCGATGATAAATTGGGAGAGACCGATGAATGTCATAAAGATTCGGAGTTTCTTGGGCTTGGGCGGATATTACCAGCAATTTATTGAAAATTTCTCAAGGATTGCAATACCTTTGACTCGGTTGACGCAAAAGCAAGCAATGTTTATCTGGAATGATATTGCAAAAGCAATTTTCAGGAACTGAAGAAGATATTGACTTTGGCGCTAGTGTTGTCGATCCCTGATAGATCTGGAGGATTTGTTATATATTGTGATGCTTTAAGAAAAGGTTTAGGTTGTGTTTTGATGCAGCGAGGTCAGGTCATTGCCGATGGATCGAGGTAGTTGAATATACATGAGTAAAATTATCCCACCTACGATTTGGAGTCAGCAACCATGATATTTTCTTAGTGTGACGGAACGGGATTTTTTTTTCCGTCATTCGCAACACAATTGAAAACCCAAACTAAACCAGTTGGGTGCAACACAGGATCACAAATGCCATCTAGGACCCATATACCTTTAACCATAAGTATAGCGGAAGTTATTCTAACACTTGCGGAAGCATTCATATTCATTCCAAAATATTCATTTATGAGTACATAGCCAAAAATGTTTAACCATAGAAGTCCATCAAATCATTACAATAATATTTCTCCAAAATAAACTTCCGGGGTCTTTAATAATCCTTTAGACAAGCTCTAATCACTCAAACTCGTCAGGTATAAGCTCTAAAGCTTCACCTGTAGGGGAAAACATAAAACAGTGAGCCGAGGCCCAATAAGGTACATGCATATGAACTGTAAAACGGTTATGCCAAAACGATCATATAACCATACAGAATCAGAATGTTTAATCAAACATCATCTAAAAAAAGTAAAAACATACTGTAATAATATTAAATCTCATACTTCATAAGTCATTTCACTATAGACGGTAAAACAATAACTATAAACTTTACTAATGCATGGTAAAACTGAAAACAATGCTCTATACTGTTCACTGTCATCTTTTCATTATCATCTTTTTATCAGATGATACTCTATCATCTTTTCACTATTTTCATCTTTTACTGTGACATATATTAACAATTTCAGACCCTACCAGTGTACCCTACTAGCAGAAGGGGCGAATGATCGAGGATAGATTGTGTTCAGTCCACACAATCCAAGGCCTATCATGTCATATATATCCCGAAGGATATCTGTACTGTATGCCACCCAAAGGTCGGCCTATCATGTCATATATATCCCGAAGGATATCTGTACTGTACGCCACCCGAAGGTCGGCCTATCATGTCATATATATCCCGAGGGATATCTGTACTATGTGCCATCCGAAGGTCGGCCTATCATGTCATATATATCCCGAGGGATATCTGTACTGTGTGCCACTCGAAGGTCGGCCTATCATGTTATATATATCCCGAGGGATATCTGTACTGTGTGCCACCCGAAAGTTGGCCTATCATATCATATATATCTCGAGGGATATCTGTACTGTGTGCCACCTGAAAGTCGGCCTATGTTCCTCCTGGCTTAATGCCCTTGAGGACAGGGCGGACCATGAATCGCTCCATGAACAGAGCTATCCTCGATTACTACCGTAAATTCTAAGGCCTCACCTAAGAACTTATCTAGACTATAGTCAGTCTCGGGTCCCAAAATAACAGAAACAGAAATCATTTCTTTATCAAAAATCCCTTTTTGAAATCAGACTTGCATAATATATCTTCAGCTATCTTTAAGTATACATGGAAATTTTCTCGGTACATGTCGGTACATATTTTCGGAAATAATTTATACTTGGGGCCGGTTTAGATCTTATTCAGGGAAGGGTTGGAGCTCTTTTCTCGTTTGGGGAGCCGATCTCATTATCAGCGAAGTTCTTCTTTTTCAAAATGCAGGAGTGTTCAAAAGCCAGAGTGTTCAAAAGCCGGAGTGCACAGAAGACCGAGTGATCAAAGCCGGAGTGATCAAAGCCGAAGTGCTTATTTTCTTATACAAAGCCGGAGTTCATTTTCATATTAAGGCCGGAGTTCTTTTTCCAACAAAAGGACGGAGTTCTTTTTCTTACACAAGCCGAAACTCTTTTTCTTTATTACGGCCGGAGTTCATTTTACATTTACAAGCCGGACTTCTTTTTGGACGAAGTGCCTTTTGGACGGAGTGCCTTTTTACTCAAGGGGACGGAGTTCGTTTTCCCGAAGGACGGAGCTCTTTTTGGACGGAGTACTTTTCATTAATAGGGACGGAGTGCTTTTCATTAACAGGACGGAGTGCTTTTCATTAACAGGGACGGAGTGCTTTTCATTAACAGGGACGGAGTGCTTTTCATTAACAGGGATGGAGTGCTTTTCATTAACAGGACGGAGTGCTTTTCATTAACAGGGACGGAGTGCTTTTCATTAACAGGACGGTGTGCTTTTCATTAACAGGACGGAGTGCTAGAGGACGGAGCTTATTTTCTTCAAGGGGCGGAGCTCGTTTTCTTAAAGGACGGAACTCATTTTCTCAAATGACGGAACTCTTTTTCTCAAGGGACGGAGCTCATTTCCTCAAAGGACGGAGCTCACTTTCCCAAAGGACGGAGTTCATTAGAAGCCGGAGTTCGTTAAAGTCGGAGTTCATTTCATATCAAGGTACGGAGCTCATTTTCTTATGCAAAGCCGGAGCTTATTTTTATATTAAGGCGGGAGTTCATTTCACATCAAGGGACGGAGCTCATTTTCTAAAGTCGGAGCTCATTTTTATATTAAGGCGGGAGTTCGTTTCACATCAAGGGACGGAGTTCATTTTCTAAAGCCGGAGCTCATTTTTATATTAAGGTGGGAGTTCATTTTAAGGCCAGAGTTTTTTGGAGTACTTTTTCATCAAAAGGACGGAGTTCTTTCTCTTAAACGAACGGAGTTCAAAAGCCGGAGTTCATTTCCCTTTAAGGCCGGAGTTCTTTTTAAAAGAGGCCGGAGTACTTTTTGGACGGACTACTTTTCACTCAAGGGATGGAGTGCTTTTTGGACGGAGTTCTTTTTGGACGGACTTCTTTTCGGACGGACTGCTTTTCACTCAAGGGATGGAGTGCTTTTTGGACGGAATTCATTTTCTCAGGGGACGGGGTTCTTTTTACATTGCAGAAGGTGGATATTCAATGCAGAAAACAGAGTACTCTTCGATATTCTCAAAACATGAGCTTAAAAGCAGAGCATAGTACACTTGTAATAAAGCATGAATTTAGAAACAAAGCAGAATACACTTGTAATGAACTTAAAAAGGGCGTCTGAGGTACACTTGCCTGACAGGCTGTCTCAAAATTCTTCCCTCCTTGCCTGACAGTCGGTTTTTACCGTCTTAGATCTCTCTCCTTCACTCCCTTCTCTTGGCTTGTATTTTTTTCCCCAGCTTCAACACTCGTTGCCGATATTTATAGAGGAGGGGTTAGGTGGAGGTAAGTGGAGTAAGTAACTTACTCCTATACTCTTTTGCAGACGGTAGGTGGGAGTAACTAGATTAGTTCACCTACTCTTTTTGGTTGCCGCTAGTTGGATTCTAACTATAGTTCACTTTTGTCTTTAGTTGCATTAATTTATTCCGGTCAACTTTCCTAAGTCCGGTCAATATAATACCCACAAATCCGGTCAACTTCTTTTTATTATTCACTCCGTCCATTACTTTCTTATCAACTTCGGATTTGATTCTCCTTGCATCCATAATTCTACTCCGATTTTACCAACACACCAGGCCGGACTTGATTTCAGCTTAAGTGAAAGACCGGACTGCTTTTACACTAAGGGAGGACGGACTTCTTTTTCCTCACACAAAGGCCACTCCGGTCGTCAGGCCACTTCGGCCTTACTTCACACAATGCACTCCGGCCTTAATGCTCTAAGGCCGGTTTAGAACTTCTTATTACATTTTTCGGTCAATGCAGTTGACCGGATAACCTTTAGTTTTTTCTTGATCCTTTAATTATTTTGACTCGATGACTGGGACTTTCTATGCTTCAGAAGTTGGGTCGTTACACTTAGAAAATTTGGAGACATTATTTATATGAAGAAAAGTTTATGGTTTATTTAGATCATAAGAATCTGAAATATTTGTTCTTCCAAAAAGAGCAGAATATGTGTCAGTGAAGATGGATAGATTTGCTAAAAGATTATAATTGTGATATTCAATATTACTAGGGAAAGCTAATATTATGATGTATCGGTTCTCGAACGTAATAATTTTAAATAATTAAATTAATATAATCAAGAATGGGTTTAACATGAATGAAAAAATTAAGTTTCGGGATCGAGGGATAAGTCGGCAGAGGTTGGCCCATTGGGCGCCCGAGGTAGTGCCACAGCATCAGGCCCAGTGGACCAGTGCCCGCCGGGCTGGCGCTGTGATTTCTAAAGCCCCGAGGGTTTCTTTTGGTCATTTTCTAGGGGGAGAGAGAGAGGGACGAAGAGAAGAGAGAGAAAGCGAGATCAAAGCCTCCGAGTCCGAATCTGAGCTTGAGCTAATTGGAGAAATGGTAGATTGGGTTGAGGTAAGTGTACTCATACTGTCACCTTTCATTTTCATTCACTTATATTCTGTTTTTTGGGTATCCTCAACCCGACCTCGCTGCATCAAAACACAACCTAAACCTTTTCTTAAAGTATTACAATATACAACAAATCCTCCATATCCATTAGGGATCGACAACACTGGCGCCAAAGTCAATCTCTTCTTCAATTCTTGAAAACTGCTTTCGTAATCATTGCCTATGGATCGAGGTAGTTGAAAGTGCATGAGCAAAACTATCCCACCTATGATTTGGAGTCAGCAACTGTAATATTTACTCTAAAAATTTAGAGACATTATTTACATGAAAAAAAGTTTATGGTTTATTTAGATTATAAGAATCTGAAGTATTTATTCCCCCAAAAAGAGGTGAATATGTGTCAACGAATATGGATAGATTTGCTAAAGGATCATGATTGTGATATTCAATATTATCCGGAGAAAGCTAATGTTGTGATGTATCGGTTCCCAAACGTAATAATTTTAGATAATTAAATTAATATAATCAAGATTGGGCTTAATATGTATAGAAAAATTAAATTTCGGGATCAAGGGACAAGTCGGCAGGCGTTGGCTAGCTGGGCGACTGAGGCAGTGCTGCAGTGCCGGGCCAAGTGGACTAGCGCCTGTCGGGCGCTGATTCCAGATTGCTCCAGGTGCGCAACGCCTGCTGCGCACCGGGCTAGCACTGTGACTTATAAAGTCACGAGGGTTTCTTTTGGCCATTTTCTAGAAGGAGAGAGAGAGGGAGGAGGAGAAGAGAGAGAAGGGAAGATCTAAGCCTTCGAGTCTGAATCCGAGTTTGAGCTAGTTGGAGAAGTGGTAGATCGATTCGATGCAAGTGCACTCATACTCTCCTATTTTATTTTCAAGCACTTTTATTCTATTTTCTTTGGGTATCCTCATTCCAATACCCAAATAAATTTATATTTTATATAGCCCATAACCTAAACATGATAATATGTCAAAATCATGTCCAAATATCAAGTTTTGAGTGGTACATCGCTCTCTGGAAACCCTAACACCTGCCCAGCACTGTTCACATGCCCTCAGACTCTTTTTACTAACGAATTTTTGGGACTTTTGTCTAATTTAGAACTAGAATATCATTATCCAGATCTAGTATAAGTTAATTTATCGATTGGATATCCGATTGGATGATTTTAGGTGAAAACCTGTTTGTCAAAATCCTATGGTACATCTGGACCACGTTTGATCAATTATATTGGGTTTAAAGCATGAATTGGCCTTAGATGATCAATACCCATGACATGGGCAAGTGATTGTGTGAATATTATGTCCAAATTTGTAGTTTTGACCTATTTCAGGAAAAGAAATCCTAAACCCACGACCTGAAGGAATTAACCAATTAAATTGAAATTTATAGATGAATTGGCTCGAGGATGCTATTACTTGCACCATGAATAAGCTAATTTATCAATTGGGTATCCAAATTAATAGTTTTATAGGATCTTATGCTCTCCAAAATCCTAACCCATACCTCTCTTTGAACTTAGTCCGAATCAATCATAATTATGCAATATTTCAGTTTTGAAAATTATAATGCATGCAATTGTGAAGGAATTGTCATCCAAAAGCTCCCAAGACATGATAGGCTCATTATGGTAAGAATTTTCTGATTGTTCCAATCATATGATAAATTATGCACGTATTATGAACAAAATGATTTGAAAGTTCAAAAAATCAGGCCATGAACCGTATATGAAAGAATTAACAATTGAAAGCCTTTAAGAATTCCGTCTGGCATAATCTAAAAAGGGATTTCTTAATCCTTCTAAACTCCAAGAAATATTATGTATAAACTATGAATACGTGACGTTTTATGCTCACGAAGAATACGGAAATATGCTTATGGAAAGGAATTTGATGATGGAGGAAATTCTGTAACAAGTGATGGACCTATGAATTGATGGAATTATGAAACGTTTTCCAGTAGAGTTCCAGCAGAGTGAGAACGAAGGAATTTACTTGGGCGCTTAAGATCAGAATTCTCTAATGAAATAAGGAATTAAGAATTTGGACCAAGAATTATGGATAATAAATTTCGGCATGCCAAGAAAATTACAGTGAAAACTCTAGGGTTACTCTAGCCGCGTATCTTGGCCGTGTTATGTAACGAGCAAAATTCCTTGGCATGCCTTAGTATGTTGTAACGGAAGGTCATAGTCTATTTTGGAACTGCTTGCGGTTGGACCGCCGCGGCTAATTAGCCATGTCTATAGGGATGAATATGTAGACAACTTGCCTCTGGGCTTTTAATAAGACGAGATGGCTTTGGATTGTGTAGGAGCAAATATAATGTAGGCCACGACTGTCCGCTCCTTAGTCAATGAGGCCTACTGATCTGGGTCCTTCAACAAAATAAGTTTTTATCAATGAATTGATAATTATGAGTATGACAAAGAAACGAACCAAGGAAATATGGATCAAATTATGAAAGTACTCATTCCTAAAATTATGAATTAAATCTCACATGTACATTTGTCTTTCATATATACATTATTCTATCTCGAATATGAAATTGTGTATGTCCTTGATATATATATTGAGTTTGCTGAGCTTTTAACTCGCGCTTACTATTTTTCTTGTCTCCAAATTAGCACAGGCTTATACCTGATTGGGTAGGGTAGAGGATTAGAAGTCGGAGAAGCTCAAAGTTTTGAAGGATAGGTTGAAGATTTAGTTTTGTGATTTTATATTTTTGGAGCCCTTATATTATTTTGATGATCATGTTTAATGGCAATGATGATATTATACATGTAGTCATCTTCTGCTATATTCATTAGATTTAATTGCTTCTGTAGGTTTATATGATTTAAAAATGTATCTAATGGCATCTTGTCTGAACCGACGTCATACTAGAGTTATAACGTCAGTACCACATATTGCAAATTGTGACAGATTTTGAATCTTGTGTTGTTATTGTATTTGTTTGGATGTCGGAGTTGTATCAGTTGGAGTTGCCGGATGTGTTAGAGTTGGTTTAGATGAAATTTTAGCTGTGTTGTGGTTGTATAATTGATGTACAGGTTTTGTATTTTGGCCGACGTTCGTATTGTAGATGAAACTTTGCCAAATTTTTGGCAGAAAATACAGTACGTCACAAATGTGATTGTTGATACTGAGTCAGAAGCCTTTGGGGTTAGTAGCTCATTTGATGATTAAGAAATGGGAGATGTTGAGTGGAATAAATAGTTGCATCGTTTGATTGCACTCCAAAGGGTCGAGGGTAATGTTGTCATACCTCCAGGTGCAACCGGTGATTTTAGAGAAAATTAAGGAGAATTAGATGAATGACCTGTATTTGATAGAGATTGCTAGAGAATTGGATAATGAAGCTCAAGCGGATTTTAATGTGTAGGCGGATAGAGTTTTTCGTTTTAGAGATAGAATCTATGTTTAATATTGAGGAGTTGAAGAAGGAAATATTGAATGAAACCAATCGATCGAGGTATATAATCCATCCTAGAGTTAACAAGATGTATTAAAACATGAAGAAGAATTTCTAGTGGAGGAATATGAAGCGAGAAATTACGGCATTTGTGGCTAAGTGTATTGTATGTCAACAAGTGAAAGCCGAGCATAAGAAGCCACCAGGTCTTTTGCATCATCTATCTATTCCCAATTGGAAGTAGGAACACATTTTGATGGATTTTATTTTGGAGTTACCCATGACAATAATGAATATGGACGCAGTTTGGGTGATTGTGGATAGATTGACCAAGTTAACTCATTTCTCGCCGATCTGACTGACGTATTCTCGAGGCAAGCTGGGTTGTTTGTATGTTAACAAAATAGTGAGGCTATATGGTGTTCTAACTTTGACTATTTTGGATCGAGACCCAAAGTTCGTGTTGAAATTTTAAGAGAGTTTGCCTAAGGAGTTGGAGACTAAATTGAAGTTTCATTCGACATTTCATCTGTAGACGTATGGTCGTTTGAAAGAACCATCCAAATTTTAGAGGATATGTTGAGGGTAGCTGTTTTGGAGATAAAAGAAAATTAGGATAATTATTTACCGCTTGTCAAATTTGTTTATAATAATAGTTATCTATTCTGAACATCCAGGATTCGTCGAAGAAGATTATGATCATTCAGGATCGACTAATGGTTGCGCAAAATCGTCAAAAGAGCTATACGGATAGGAGAATGTTGGATTTGAGATTTGAAGTGGGCGACCATGTATTTCTAAAGATATCTCTGAGAAAAGGGATCACGTAATTCGGAGTGAAAAACAAGTTGAAGTCGAGATTAATTGGGCTGTTTGAGGTGTTGGAGTGAGTAAGAGAAGTGATCTACAGATTGGCTTTACCTCTGAATTTGGCAAAATGTCATGATATTTTTCATGTATCTATGTTGAGGAAATATATATATGATCTGTCCTATGTGATTGAGTTTAAACCATTAAAAATTGACGAGAATTTATCATACATTAAGGTTCCTATTCAGATTTTGGACTGAAAGAAACATGTGCTGAGGAATAAAGTGGTTTTGTTGATTAAAGTGCTTTGGAGGAACCACACAGTTGAACAACCGACTTAGGAGCACGAGAGTAAAGTTTGGGAGAAATATCCTTCTCTATTTGAGGATTGAGGTACGTAAATTTTAAAGACAAAATTTTTATAAGTGGAAAAAAGTTATAATACCCCAATTTTTGTTTGAATTATTTGGGATGTATTAATATTTTAGGTCTATTAGATGTGCCGAATTAATGGTATTTTATGAAATTTTGAAGAATTTTGGTTCAGTGTTCTACAATCGAGGCGCCTTGGCTGGAGCTAGAGAGGTGTGGATTCTAGAACATGTGTGCCCGAGGAGTGCTTGAGGCTCGCTTGAGCACAATTTTCAAAATGGGCCATGCTTTGGGCAGCACTCAAGTAGCGCTCAAGTGCAATGTAGATTATAAAAGTACGTGGGTTAGGGTTTTGGGCATTTCGCATGCAACTGGGTAGAGAGGTGAGAGAAAGAGTGGGGAGAGGAAGAGAGAGAAAGTGGCGTTCGGGCGTCTTGGAGCATTATTTTGTTAAATTTGCTAAGTATCACGTTGAAGC
>JAODPA010129111.1:0-17074 GCA_025585075.1 Nepenthes mirabilis | reverse complement strand
AAAAAAATGAGGGTGAGTGTTGAAGAGGGTGATTTTGCCTTCTTTTCAAGTGTGGCTTGGCTGGAGTCCTGCGCTGTTATGACTATAGCATCGAGACATCTTATACATGCAATTGATTCTCGGATGTGGTATTCATGCAATTGCTTCATGAATGTAGTTGTTTTCCTCCTGTTGAGTTGGGTGCTTCTGCCTGATGGTATTTAAGAAGGGGATAGGTTTGTGATGGCCTGCTAGTATATGTGACATCTGGTGGATTCTTCTCTGAAATCTACTGTTGCCACTAATGCTGTAATCTTTGTGGATGGCGTCGTAATGTAATTTGCTGATAGGCATGGTCTGTGGGGCGTGGAGGTGCAGGTGGAGTGAATGAGCTGCAGCCCCTGCTTATGCATCCTGCTGCCATTTCTGTTGTAGCCTATGCTTTGCTTATGATGCTATGCTAAGTTGGTTCTCTGAGGTTGTGAACACTGCTGTTGGCTTTTTGGCGTGGAATGCTGGTTACCGTGATTCAGTCATGCTGATTGCGGCAACGGTGGATAGTGCTGTGGATTTTGCACGACCTTGCTTTTTTTTGGTTGATCTAGTATCTGTCTTGAACTGATCGCTTGTTGGTTTCCATTGGACCGAAGCTAGATGCTGTTGCTGAAAAGTGCTGGTTTGCTTCAGTTTGCTGCCAAGTTACCCCTCCTGAAGATGGATGTTCGAGAAACTAATCGTGCATTGCTGTTGCAGATTTTGTCCAAAAACGCTATATGATCTTTGCTGAAGCTGCTGTATGGCGTTGAGTAGGAGCTGGTAGTTATGCTGCCAGGTCTCTTTGCTTTCGTTGAATATGGTATGGCTGATGTGTGTTGGTGATGTTACGAAGCCTTATTTTAGTTGGTTTGATGACTGTTTGCATGCAGTTTTCATCCGTTGTGAACCCAAGGTGGTGATTGGAATTTTTTTCCTTTTCTCTTCCCATTTCCTGTTAAGGTGTTCTAAGGATGCCCTTACTTCTATGTTCTTTCTCCAAGTTGGCAAAAGACTTGGAATAGAACATAGGTTTGTAATTTTCTTTTTTTTAATGCAATTTCATTACTTACCAAAAAAAAAGTTGTGGTTAGGTTAGGTTCCTGCTGACATGGCCCTGTCCCCTTAAATTGCTGATTTGTTTCTCCTCCATGTTGCCTATTCCCGGTTGGGCTGACGTGGATTATTTTGGACTCAATGGCCTTCTTTTTCTTTCCTGGTCTGGGCGGCCAGTTTCATTGGCACTCCTTTTTCTTTTTCTTTCGCTGCCATGCCTCAAGGTGCTGTGTGCTTGCTGAAGTGGCTCTTTCTACAGAAGTTGGCGGTTTGCCGATTTGGACATACCGATCTTCTTCCCCGGCTTGTGCGACTGGATTTTAGTTGATGTGCTGTTATGTACATAAGTTGGTTGCGGCAAATGCCCCCTATGTTGCTTTTTTTTTGTTAAGTAATTAATTGTATTAAAATTTAAAAAAATATATGTACAAATAAGTTATGTTCTTTACCAAATGTTTTGCCGACTTGGGAAAGGAAACATAGAACCAAAGAGACCTCTAAACTAAGAGGAAAGACATTGATAAAAGATTACAAAATCGAAAATGGCTTAGAAACGTAAAACCAATTCACCCTAAAAAAACATGTCTAAGACGGCAATTAAGGTGCATGACAAGAGCGGCACATGATATGCCAATCAGCAAAACCAAACCAGCCTCCAGTAGGATCAAGCCAGATCAGAATGCCAAACCCACATAGCCAATCGGCATTTAAGGAGCGCAATCTAACTCAACGATGAAAACGGCAGCTTTCCCTCATACCAAATCGCCATATGAATTCGGCAACTTATCCTCAAAACCAAACCGGCGAGAGAATCCACGTCATTCAATCCGTCCAACCGCAAACCAAACCGGTAACCCCCGCAAGCTAGATTGGGCATAGGCAAGCGGCAGCTGGCCACGTCAGCAACATTGCTATAGCAAAACCGAAAGCGGTCTTGGCTTCAGAGGAAAACAGAAAACCTACACACCGGCTGATAACAGGAGATGACAATCCACGTCTGCAGACCAACCCGGCCTCCAATAAATGCCATGTCAGGAAGGTCCACACGGCCACGTCAGCAACTCCGCAACAGCAAAAAATGAAATTAGCCTTGACTTAAGATGAAACCAAAATGAAACCGGGCAAGGAAGACACAGCTCCCCCACAAAAGAATTTTTTTTTTTTTTGGTAACCACATTAGCAGAGCCCAAAGGGGGAGGAGCCAAAACAAGAAACTGGCCAACATGGCTCCCCTACAAAAGATTTTGTGTGTGTGTGTGTGTGTGTGTGGAAGCCACGTCAGTAGAGCCCAAATGGGGAGGAGCCAAAACAAGAGACCGGCCAACATGGCTTCCCTACAAAAGGTTTTTTTTTTTCAAATTACACAGGAAGAAGCAAGCCACGACTGCAGGCCACGAGCAAAACCGGAACAGCCTAGCAAGCCACTTCGGTAAGAACTAGATCAACCAGCAAGATATGGAGCCGGCCACGACAGCAGGGTCCAAAGGCCAAAGATCCAAGACTTAAATCCATCCCTCAGTGCATGAAGCAAGCGAAACCAGTCCAGAAAGACACAACTGCTCCCCTATTAAAGGGGAATTTTTTTTTTTTTGGAAAACCACATCAGCAGAGCCCGAGAGGCTAGGAGCAAAAATAAGAACCCGTCCAACATGGCTCCCCTACAAAAGATTTCTTTTTTTATGGAAAAACAAGTCAGCAGAGTCCAGGGGGCAAGAGGCCATAACCATGGCACCCCTACAAAAGAATTTCTTTTTTTTGAAAAGCCACGAGCGCAAGGTCACCACAAATCTGTCAGGGTTTGGAGTCTGAGCCCAGGACAGCAAGGGGGATGCTCCATCTTATCAAAATCGATCTGTCTCTACGGGCATCTGCAACATTGGAAAACACCAGCTTGCCCTGCACAGCAGCTATAATCTGGTAGGCCAATTGGGTTTCATTTCTCGCGGTATCCTTAAAGACACGTTGGTTTCTCTCCCTCTAGATGAAATAGACTAAGGCCACGAGGGTGAGGCGGAAGGAGCGGGCTTTGACGCTTTTACCCTTCCAACGGTTAGAAGCCCACAAGACATTAGAGTGCCAATTTGGATAAGGCTAGTTAAGGCCAACCTTAAGGCACATGAGGCGCCAGACGGTCGAGGAGAAAGGGCAGTCAAAGAAAAGGTGGCTATGACTTTCCCTATCCTTAGAGCAAAGAACACAAGTCGTAGTGATGTGAAGGAAATGACTAACCCTATCCAGAGTGTTGAGCCTGCGGCAAATAGCCAACCAAAGGATAAAGGCATAGGCCGGAATGAACATGGGGCCCCAAACAAGTCAAGACCACTCCACTGCATCCTTAGGTTCCTGAAAAATCCCATAAGCGGATTTGACAGTGAAAATCCCAGAGCGATCAGTAGTCCACAGGGCCACATCCCTACAGGAAAAATCAAGGAGGTAGGGGGCATACGATCCATAATACCCGCAACCTCCATATCAAAGTAGTTTGGCCATCTCCAGTCTCCATTAAAGATGATATCCTTAACTTTTGCATCAAGGGGCAACCCTGTAATACACTTGATCCTCTCGTTGAATCGTTCACAGAGAGGGCCCAGCGGGTGCCAATGGTCAAGCCAGAGGAAAGTGTCCGCTCCATTACCTATACGGTAATAGATCATGGGGCAGAGAGTAGACCGGAGTCTCATCAGCTTTTTCCAGCTCCAAGGGGCTAAATCTGAAACTTTGATGGTCCAAATGTATCGATCTTTGATTCGGTGGAGGTAACACCAAGAAACCCAAATGGAATCTGGATCTTTGGAAATGATCCACCAAAAGTGACGGCACAGAAGGGCTTTGTTAGATACAATCAAGTTTTTGAAGCCCAGGCCACCTTCCCCTTTCGAGCACACGTCCTTCCAGGCAACTTTAGCAGAGAATCTACCTTCTAAGGAGCCATGCCACAGAAAGGAGCATAGGGACTTATCTATATAGTTCAAGATGGATTTGGGGAGGATGAACATGGAGGCCCAATAGTTGTGGATAGTCTTTTTTTTTTGGTAAGTAATAGTTGTGGATAGTCGAGAGAATGGAAAGAAAGAAGCTGCAACCTTCCAACAAAAGAGAGCCAGTGGTTCTTCCAAGATGAGATCCTAATGTGAATTCGATCAAGGAGAGGCTTACAGTCAGAGCTAGTAAGCTTCGTGGTGATAAGGGGAACTCCAAGATATCTGACAGGGAGAGTGCCTCTCTTGAACCCGAGAGTGTCAAGGATACCTTGAATGGTATCCTCACTAGTAGAACAGCAAAAAATCTCACTCTTATCCGGGTTGGGAGTGGGGCCGGATAGGCTACTAAAAATTTTGAGACTCTCTTGAATAGCATGAATGGATTTGCAATCCACTTTGGAGAAAAGGAGAAGATCATCAGCAAAACCAAGCATCACAATACGGGAACTATCACATTTCCAATGGAACTGAAAATTCGGTTTAGTCCTAGCCATTCTATCCAGTATGCCATTTAGGACTTTCATCCCTAACACAAAAAGATAGGGAGAGAGGGGGTCCCCCTGTCTAAGCCCTTTGGCTCCACGAAAAAACCTCATAGACGTACCATTCAGATTGATGGAAAACGTGGTGGTGGTGATGCACTGCTTGATCCAATTGACCATTGGGGGAGGAAAGTTCATCAGCTCGAGGATAGCTAGAATGAAGTCCCAATGGATGGAATCAAAGACCTTCATCAGGTCAACTTTAATTGTACAACGAGGGGCCCCCTTATTGAGGTGGTATTTATGGAGTAAATCTTGAGCAAGCAGAATATTATCTCCAATATTTTGACCAGAGACAAAAGTTGTTTGGCACTTGCCAACAAGGAAGGGAAGTGAAGGTTGAAGGCGAGCGGCGATGATCTTAGAAATGATCTTAGAAATGACATTGCAGCATGTAATGGGACGGTAGTCGGAGACCTTTGAAGGAGATTTGATCTTCGGGATTAAGCATAGCAAGGTCGTATTGATCTGCTTTAGGATTTTCCCATGATGGAAGAAATCTTGAACAACTTCTATAATGGACGCTCCAATTTTATTCCAAGCAGCCTTGAAAAATTTGGCAGAAAAGCCATCCGGACCAGGGGCTTTATTTTCATTGATCGAGAACAGTGTCAGGCGGACTTCGTCGGCAGAGACAGGGCGACAGAGGCCCAGGTGGAGGGCATCTAGTATAGAATTGAGGATAAAAGGACGGAGGATTTCCTTAGAGAACGACCCGCCAGCTCTGCCAGTACCCAGGAGATAGGAAAAGTGATTGATAAAAAGGTGTTGCACTTCCTCCAAATTGCTTGTAGGGGAACCATCCTCTTTGGTCAAGGAGAGGATCTTATTTCTGTTGAACTTATCGTCAACGGATCAAAAGAAGTATTTCGCGCATTGATCTCCATCCTTGATCCATCTAATCTTCGCCTTTTTCTGAAGGAACTCAATCTCTATTCTCAAGGCTCTACGATATTCAGCTTTTAACCTTTCTTCTTCATTTGCCACAAGCTGAGAGCCAGCAGGAGGGCCAAACCTCTGGAAGTCCTCAAGCTTCGATCTAGTACAAGCGACCTCTTCATGAACATTACCCGAGTTTCGATTTAAATCTTTCAACTTGTCTTTGAGAAGACGAAGTTTAGAGACAATCCGAAACATGGGGACGCCCTGGACACTGCTATCCCAGCAGTGATGAACAATGAGAGGAAAATGGGGATGAAGCGCAAGGAAGTTATTGAAGCAGAAGCTTCCAGCATGAGAAGGCTTCCAGATAAAAGGGGAGAGAATGCATGGAGAGTGGTTTGAGAGTCTAGCAGGGGGGAAGGAGGCTAAGGAGGGGATCTCCGAAAGCCAAGGACCATTTACCACCACTCTATCCAGCTTGCGGAAGACTCGAGATCCAGGATCTCTACCATCATTCCAAGTGAAGAAGGTGCCATTAAAGCTCATATCTTGAAGCTCACAATCAATGAGGTAGCTGTCCAGAGCTTTGGCACTGATTCCATGCCAACAGCCCCCCAGGTTTCCGAAGGAGCTCTAATAGCATTAAAGTCCCCTAGAGAAGCCCATGGTTTGCTGGAGATAAGGTGGTGGATAGCGCGTAGTTCATTCCAGAGGGATCTCCTGTCAATTTCCAAGTTAGAGGCATATATGAAGGAGATAAAACAGGATTGATTATTGATTTTATTAAAAATTTTGCAGTGGATGATTTGTGCAGTTTTTGACAAAACGTTCAAATCAACAAAATTAGGATCCCAACCAATCCAAATGCGACCAGAAGGGGTGACAGAGTAATTCCACTCCCAATTCCAGGAAGGCATCAGCAAATTGTAAATATGGGCAGCCTTAATTTCTCTAACCCGTGTTTCCACAAGACCAACAATAGCGCATTTAGTGGATAAGATAAATTACTTGACATCATGGATCTTGGGAGCCCCATTCAGCCCCCGAACATTTCAGCAAGCAACTCTAACCATGGGGCTTGAAGGTAGGGGAATGTCTCCTCTTAGGCCCCTTGGGTTTTTTCAAAATTCATTTAGGCTCGAAAGAATCACTCGATTTCTCAACGGGGGCCGGGGGAGGACAGCCTGACGGCAAGGTGGCCGTATCTGTAGAGACCCCAGCCTCCTGCAGTTGCAAAGAATACAAACTACCAGTCAGAGATGCGCAGGAGGGGTCTAGAATAGGTAGAGCGTTAGCAGTTAGAGGGGGCTCACAAGGAGGAAAATCCTGACCTCTGCAATTGCTATCATGTTCAAGGCCATAGGTCACCAGTGGGGATTCAGATTGAGGAATCCCAACTTCTTCTGTAGGGGCCTGAGTAATCGGTACAGCTGCCACAAGGGCCATACTGGCAATCGGAGCATGACTGAATACATCCTTATCCAGTGCCTCATCAATGCACTCTGGCAGGGTGGATTCCTCAGAACTTTACAAGGCTACAAAGGTATTTGAGGCTGACACAGCGCCAGCAGACTTTACACCTGTCTCAGTAGTGCTAACCATGTTCCGAGGCCTTATACCATCCCGAACCATGCCTGTTGGAGCAGAAGGCGGAAGGCGACCAGAAGGTTTGGGTTTAGAGGGTGATTTCCTCGGGGTCCTGGATCGATGAGGGATCGAGATAGGGTCCCTCTGACCAGGTTTCCAGGAGTATTCCACCGCCACATCGACACCTTGGGAAGAGCCAATTTTTGCACCTAGATTGACCCTGATACAATCAGGCAGATGGGAAGAGGCTGAGATTTCGATGTAGATACGGGCTACCTTTAGCCGGTCCCTCTTGGCAGTTGCAGGATCTAATTGGAGGGACTTGCCAATGGCACTGGAAATCCAGCAGAGCCCAAGGGGAGTCAAGAACTGCACCGGCACCCCTTTCAGATGAATCCAGATACGGAATGTGTTATGGTCCTCCTTGGTGAGAACCTGGTTCGGGGACCATTTCTTGAGAAAGAAAGGTTGCCCAGCAAAGGTCCAGGGACCATGATGCAGACATTCCTACATTTCAAACTGCTGAGGAGATATTGGAAATGAATCATAAAGAATGGAAGCGGGTCAAGGCTCGAAGACGCAGAGAGTCCAAGAGGTCCTTTAAAAATGGGCCATCTCAGCAGTCTTAATGTGTTGTTATCTCTGGCAATGCTGCTGAGGCTGATGTGCAGCTGTAAGGGGGCAACAAGTTAGTTAAATTTCAATTTCTCTGATGTTGTTGGAGAGCATCTGTCCGGTTGAATGGTGATGCTGTGAGTCTTGGCAGATTGTTATGCCCCATCTGTGGTAACATTTGATAGGTGGCTGCTGGATCACTTGTTGTGACTGTCCTTCACATGAGGGTCTGTGCTATGGTGGCAAAAAGAATCTAGTTTTCCTCAATTAGACTACCAAGGGATGGAGAGATATCTCTGTGTTCCTGAACTGATAAAGTTCACGGATGCTATATTTGCTTTGCTGTTGCTCTTGCTTTATTTTAAGGCGTTTGAAGCTGCTGGCACGGATTGCTAGTGTTGGGGCTGTGCTGCTGTTGCCAAGTGATTGTTGATCTTTGCTATTGGATTGCTGGGATAATAGTCTAACGGCTTATTAGATGCTATTCTATGCTATTCCGTGGAGCTGCACTTGTTGGTTGCCCTGCTGTTGATTGCTGTTGCAGTGGGTGATTATGGGATACGTTTGGTCGTTTTAGTGGACTCGGATGGGACACAGCTGCTGGATCCCTCGGATGAAGGAATTGCCTTGCCTGGTTCTAATTTTGGTGCTCCTGGTGCCGAACCATTTTCATATTTTTTATGAAGGAAAATTTCATATTTTCTTGTTTCGGTTGAATGTTGTCCTCCTAGAGGTTTTTTATGTATTCTCTGATGTACCGTTTGCTCGGGGTATGCCCTAGTGTTTTATGTTTTAAATCCAAGTCAAAATACTTGGAGATAAAACATATATTTTGTAATTTTTTCTTCCTTTAATCCAAAATACTTACTTACCAAAAGAAAAAAAAAAGGCAAATCGAAATAGGAAGAAGCCGTTTTCTATTTTGGCAATGTGGGAGATCCCAAACTTAGCCCAAATTTTTCGGACAATGTGGTTAACAATGAAGAAGTTCAGGGGAGATTCGTAGAAGTAGCCCACAAGTATATCCTTCCAATCATCATCGCCCTACTGAATAACCTCAGCAGGGGGAAAGAGCTCCACGACAGAGCCAGAAGGGGTTGGGGGAGGGAAGTATTTAAGCAATGTACCTAAAGCCTTGTTGTCCTTGCTGACAATGGCAGCCCACGAGGGCGAGGGGTGAGCATCCGACTCTGAGGGAACAACCACCGGAGGTTGACTCGGATTGGACCTAGAGGTGGAAGGCAGAGAAGGGGCAACATAGGAGCGGATTCAGCGAGAGGTGGAATTGCTGTAAGTATGTATCGTCTAAGCCAGAGGTGGCTTAGCCGGAGTGATTCTCCTCTCTTTGGACGGAGTGCCTTGTTTTCATGCTTCCGGAGTATGTATTTATCCGAAGTGTCTTCTTGTCTCCTAGGACGGAGTGGATTGGCAGCAAGTTCCGGTGTTATTTCTCCTCCGGATAAAAAAAAACATTAGTGAGGTGGCTGGATTGTTTATCTCATTTTGGACGAAGCCTCTTTGTTAGTGCCTCCGGAGTGCATTTGTCATTTTTCCGGAGTGCTCTCTCTTTGTCTCCTTGGACGGAGTGTTTTTCTCACTCTGGACGGAGTGATTTATCACTTTGGACGGAGTGATTTTGCTTGTGCTTCCGTAGTGCATGTGTTTCCTTTATCCAGAGTGCTTCCTTGTCTCTTTGGACGGAGTGGCTTAGCCGGAGTGTTATTTCTATCTTTGAATGGAGTGCTTTTCTTCGTTCTCCCAGAGTGCATTTGTCCTTTGGCCGGTGTGCCTTCTTGGCTCCTAGGATGGAGTGGATTGGCTGCAAGGTTCGGATGGGTTTTTCCTTTACAATAAGCGAATATTATTGTAATCTTATTTCTTAATGACTTTTGTCATGGGTTTAGGGGTCCCCATTATTTCTATGTTTCATTTTTCAAGTCGGCAAAACACTTGATAAATAAACATAGTTCTTTGTACAATTTACTTTAATTTAATATAATTAATTACTTACCAAAAATATATATATGGTCTTTGGGCCGGTTTGGCCTGTTTAGATGTTTTCCATCTTGTTGGTTTTTTTATGTTCCATTATACATGAGTTCATTCATGGTGGTGCTCGGGGAATGCACTAACTTGTTGTTCTACCTCCAAGTCGGCAAAACACTTAGAATTAGAACAATAATTTGTACCTTTATTTTATGTTAATTTCATTTTACTTGCTTACCAAAAAAAAGAGAAAATCTGTCTGCTTCTACAGTTTCAGCATCAACATCCAGCATCAGTCCAACAATTTCCTTTGAGCATTCTGTTGAAGATAGCAGCATAGGATATCCAAAAAGCATCAGCAAACACGCAATGCCAAGGTTAATCACATAATCAAAAATAACCATTGGCTCTGGCCTAATCCTTATGATCAGAAAATATCTCGTCTTGCGGAGAACCTGCCCCCTTATCTTCCTAACATCAATCAACCGGATACTGTGAGATGGGATGGAAACGCTGATGGAAAATTTTCAACTAGATCTGCTTACTTTCTCATCCACCCTCACAAGCCGAACCTTAGATGGACTAACTTAGTTTGGGAACCCTTGCATATTCCTGCACATGCTTTTACTCTTTGGTTGGCCATTAAAGGTAGGCTTAGTACCATTAATCACATCCATAGTGTTCCAAACCTTTCTTCTAAATGCATTCTATGCGACTCGGGTGATGAACCAACTGTTTTGCCCTGGAGAGAGATGCTCTCCCTTCTCTCTAGCGTCCCGTTTTGCCCTGGCTTCCGGTGGCTGTAATTTTCATCTCTGTTGGCGGCCGTTACGTTCTCCCTTGCTGCCACTGCTGTGGAATCTCATCCCTTTCGTCTAGCCTCTCCATTTCCTTCCTTCTTTCTTTTGTTTTCCCTCTTCTTGTGCCATTGATGCTGGTCTCGTTCTTCTTCCTCATCCGCCTCTCCTTCCACGGCTTGGTTTCATCCCGTTCCATATATGGTTCTTCCCTTGTTACCAACGCCGATTTGGCCAAATCTTCTATTTCGTTGTCTCCATCTTTTTCGAACCTTTCGCGTTCACTCTCCCCTCACATCGATTCTCTCACTCTGTTTTGTTGTGAAAAATTTTCTTTTTCCAATTCTGAGTTCCTCGTCTTTGTGGTCTGTGGAATGGTGTCCTTCTGGTAAGTGCCCATGTTGATGAAAGTTCGAAGGTCTTCTACACCATATCTGAATACAAAGAAATGTCATTCTTGTCTTCCATCATCTCCAGATAGTGATTCTTCCCCCCAAAGTTCTTGAATCAGTTCATTGCAGATGGATTCGTCTGCAAAAATTGGTTCAACAGCGATGGAGATCGATTCATGAATTTTCCGGAGCATCTTTGGAGATCGATTCATGGAGATCGATTCTTCTATGGATTCACATCTTCCGGAGCATGAATTTTTGAGTTTGCAAGCTGCCAGAAAGGTGTCTTTTAAGGAAAAATCTAGAGATCGATTTCCTTGTATATATGATTGTATCGCTACCCCAGTTTTTCAATCCGATTACTGCAAAGAAGAGGAGGGATTGCACCATTCTGTACAACATGCGATGCCCTGTTCAACGATTATGTCCTCTGTTCCTATTATAATTCCAAAACTGGACTCAGAGCTGAATGATGTTAAGTTGGATGAAGGGGTTTTGGCATCCTCTAATATCTGCTGTGAGGGTTTGGATTCTGACGCTATTGGTTGCCACCTGGTTTCGGATGGTTTCATCCCAGCCGAATTGCTTAATGTTCAATTTGGCAATTTGAGCGCAAAGGAGTCGGAGGCTGACTTGCTGTCAAGAGCTAGCCTCTGTGTTCCCAGGCAAGTAAGTCAAATGGATGCTAATGCTCAGCATGAGGTGCACAGTGAATGTGCAGTGGCTTAGATGGTTTCTACAGAGGAATGCCATCCGAGGGTGAGTCACATAGGGTTGACCCAACAATTTCCTCAAAGGAGTGTGGTTGCTGTTCCCAATTCTGATGCTCGATCGGGATTATCCATGGAGCACGTTGACGGTCCTAAGGGCATTACATGGTCCTCGGTGGTGACAAAGAATAGTCTCGGAGGTAAGTCTCAACTAAAATATTAACCTCCAAATTCTTCTCTTGTCGAGAATACAATATTGTCTCCCCCTGATGATGTTAGACAACAAGGTGAGGAGATCTGGGGAACCACTTTAGTTGGATATTGTGTTGGCAACCCCATTCATTACAATGTCGTTAACAATATCACTAGGAAAATTTGGGCTCGATTTGAACTACAACATGTGGCCGGGAATGATTTAGGGTTTTTCTTTTTTCGATTCTCATCTACCCAAATGATGGAGAAATGCCTTAATAGTGGCCCTTGGTCTATTGCTGGTCATCCTTTCTTTCTAAAGAAATGGAAACCGGGGATGTTGTTGTCCAAAGAGGAGCATAAATTATTCCCCAACTGGGTGACGATGACTGGAGTCCCTGTTGAATTGTGGACTCCACTTGGACTGAGCTGGATTGCTAGTGCAGTAGGGAAGCCAAACCGGTTAGATCCAGTCACTGAGAGTCTTGAAAGAATAGGGTTTTCCAGGGTCTGTGTTGAAGTGGGGGTTGATGCTCATTTACCAGTCTCTGTGAAAGTTCGTTCGGGATGCCATGATGAGCACTCGGACAATCCATACGTTGAAATTAAGTTAGCTTACCAATGGAGACAGGTAAAGAAAACCAAGTCTCGTGATGTTGGGGCAAAGGATTCATCTCCCAAACGAAAGTGGGTTCCCAAGGAGGTGGGCAATAGCAATCACCAGGTTTAGTCTGGCCCAGTGCTAAACACTTTGATGACTCGCCAGGATGTGGCTCCTTTTTTTTCTGCCGAGTCGGGCCAAAAGGTATTGGATTCCTCCAATCCCTTTAGTGTCCTTCAGGGGTTAGCTAAGGCTGAATCACTTCATGATGGCACATGCCCTCCAGATTCTTTGGCGGTGGTTCCCATTTCTACTCCACTGAATTTGATCGATACTGGATTAGAATCTTCTATGAAGTCTACTGAGATGAATAATGGCCTACAATCGCAACGCGGACTCCAAGAGGATCGGTCGATTCATAGTTGCAATCCGGACTCCACTTCTCCACTTCCAACATCTGATCCAGGTGGTCTTGTGGATGTGGAGTCATCTCAAGAATCTTCTGATACTGACTTAGCTGGTCCTCCAGGGTTGCTTGTGAATAAGCAAAGCCCAGCGTCCATGAGTCCTCCCCCAGGCAGTGTCAATAAGTGCGGGAGAAAAGCGTCAAGGAAGAAAAAATCCCCAGGGTCTAAGAGGTCTCCCCCGATCTCGCCTTCATCTCATGATTAATATAGCCTGTTGGAATGTGAGGGGGCTAAATGAGTTGGTTAAAGCCCATGAAATCCGTAACCTCATCAGCTCCCACGGCTGTCATATTGTGGGATTGGTTGAGACCAAAGTAGCTGAGAAGAACTCTGCATCTATCTCAGCTAGAATTAGATCTCATTGGCATTGGCACATGAACTACTCTGAAGCCTCTCTTGGGCGTATTTAGGTTGGTTGGGATCCTATCAAGGTAGGGGTGAAAATTATTTCTTCAGAAGAATAGATTATTCACATTGAAGTCCTGGCTCTGGAGGAGAATTTTTGTTGTATTATATCGTTTATTTACAGTGCGAACCTAGAAAGCCTTCATAGGCGTCTTTGGGAGAGCCTTAGACAGGTGGCTTCCTTCCCTGGTGATCTTCCCTGGGCTGTGCTTGGAGATCTCAATGCTATTCGATCCCCGTCCGTGGCCCTTGGCGGTATTTGGCACCAAAAAAGTTCATTAGAACTTGACAAATGCCTCCGATATTGTGATCTTGAGGATGTGTGCCATGATGGTATGCATTATACATGGAATGATGGGCAGGACCCTCCAAAACGGATTTTCAGGAAGCTAGATAGAGTTGTGGCAAATGGGCATTGGATGGATCACTTCAGAAGGGCCAAAGCAACTTTCCCACCCCCCAGACTGTCTGATCATTCTCCGTGCATTCTTTTCCCGTCAGATGAACAAAATCAAAATCATGGGATGTTCCAATTTAACAATTTTCTCACCACATCCCCAAGATTTCACCAAGTGGTAAAAGATGCCTGGGTTGATGTTGTGAGAGGTACCCCTATATTTCGTCTGGTGTCAAAACTCAAAAGCACGAAGTATGCACTGAAAACTCTAAATTTTTAGGAAGGTGATGTCCATGACGAAGTCTTACGAACTAGGAAAAAATTAGAGGAAATTCAAGGTCAACTCCCTTCACCACTTGGTTGTTCCCATGTGGAATCTTCATGTAGTATGGCTTATCACGATGCCATGGCAAAGGAAGCTGAATTCTTTCAACAAAAAGCTAAGACCAGATGGCTTAAAGAGGAAGGCCGGTGCACACAATTCTTTTTCAAGACCATAAATAGTAACAATAACCGGAAAAGAATTATCTCCTTACTTGATGAGACTGGGAACCCGACTGTTGGGACTGAGGCTGTCCATAAATTGATTGTGGATCATTTCAGGAAGGCACTTGGGTTTGGACGTACGGGTGGCCCGATTGATGTATCACAGATTCGACCTTACATCCATCACACTGTTCCGGACTGTCTAACTGGCACACTTATTGGTCCAGTTACTGAGGAGGAGATTCGAAAAGCGATATTCACCATTGGTGATGACAGAGCCCCGGGGCCGGATGATTTCTCTTCAAAATTCTTTAAGGCTTCATGGGCGGTTGTAGGTCAATCTGTTTGCGAAGTCATCTGTGATTTTTTCAATCACGGAAAACTTTTTAAACAATTGAATACAACTATTATCAGTCTTATCCCGAAGGTGCCATCTCCGAGAACCGTTTCTGACTACCGACCAATATCATGCTGTAATGTCATCTACAAAGCGATCTCAAATATCATTGCAAACCGATTAAAGATGACATTACCATCTCTTGTTAGAAAGTGCCAAACGACCTTCGTTGCTGGTCGTCAAATTAGTGACAATATTCTTCTGGCTCAGGAACTTCTACATAAGTATCACCTTGGCCATGATCCTCCCAGGTGTACTTTGAAAATCAATCTGATGAAAGCATATGACTCCGTTCACTGGGACTTCATTATCACTATGCTAACTCTTATGAAGTTTCCCCCTCAAATGGTTAAATGGTTTAGGCAATGCATTACCACTCCTTCATACACTATGAACATCAATGGAGAAGCAATCGGGTTTTTCAAGGGCGGCAAAGGCCTACGCCAAGGTGATCCTATCTCTCCATATTTATTTGTAATTGTTATGGAGGTGCTAAATGGTATCATTGAAGTGAAGGCTAGGAGGAACGATCAATTCAAATTTCATTGGAAATGTAAAGAGATTCAAACAATCATACTTGCCTTTGCAGATGACCTTCTTCTTTTTTCCCATGCCGATATTACCTTAATTTGGATTCTTAAGGTATGTCTTGAGGAGTTCCAGTTGTATTCGGGACTCTCTGCAAACAGGAACAAAAGCGAGGTATTTATCTGTGCAAATGACAATTCTACCCACCAAGACATAGTTAGTCTTTTGGGTTTTAGAATGGGCAATCTTCCAATTCGCTATTTAGGGGTTCCATTGATTACCACTAGGCTCTCTTCCAAGGATTGTACTTCTCTCATTGATCGCATTATCCGTCGTATTCAGTCTTGGAAGAATAGGTGGCTATCTTTTGGGGGCCGTTTGTAACTTGTCGCATCCATTCTATCCTCCATTCATCTCTACTGGGCCTCAATTTTCATCTTGCCCAAAACCATTCTCAAATCGATTGATTGTATCATTCGTCGGTTCCTCTGGTCTGGATCTTCTGAAGAAAAGTTTACTGTAAAGGTAGGATGGGATGAAATGTGCTACCCCAAGAGTGAGGGTGGGTTGGGCCTAAGAAACCTGCAGGATC
Organism: Nepenthes mirabilis; assembly: GCA_025585075.1. Classification (NCBI taxonomy): domain Eukaryota; kingdom Viridiplantae; phylum Streptophyta; class Magnoliopsida; order Caryophyllales; family Nepenthaceae; genus Nepenthes; species Nepenthes mirabilis. The sequence goes on along the minus strand of JAODPA010129111.1, from coordinate 1,449 downwards.
TAAACAAAGCTCTCATATGTAAGTTCCTGTGGAGGATCATCTCTAAATATCCTGAGTCGGTCTGGTCCTCTTGGATTCATAAAAATATGATAAGAGACCGCTATATTTGGACTCTTAAAGTTCCGGAGTCAACCCCATGGAGTTGGAGGAAGATTATGAAGCTTCGCCCATTCATGCGCTCTCATTGCATCCATACCATTGGTAACGGGTCTGATACCTTTCTGTGGCATGACAATTGGCACCCGATGGGGCCACTGAGTATGGTAAGTTCTGATCGTACTCGTTTGGTTTCGGGGCTGCCATGGGATGCCAAAGTTCATACGATTATCAGAAATAACCAATGGGTATGGCCTAATCCATATGATCACGAAATCTCTCGTCTCGTGGAGAAAATACCCACTTATTTTCCAAACACCAATAGATCCGACTCAGTGAGATGGGATGACAATGCTGATGGTAAATTTTCATCTAAATCTGCTTACTTTCTTATCCATCCTCACAAGCCGACTTTGAGATGGACTAATCTAGTTTGGGGGGTCCCTTCCATATTCCTGCTCATGCCTTCACCCTCTGGTTGGCCATTAAAGATAGGCTAAGTACCACTGATCGCATCCATGGGGTTCCCAATCTCTCTTCTAAATGCATCCTTTGTGACTCAGCTGATGAAAATTACGAACATCTTTTCTTTTCACGTTCATTCTCTAAAGATATTTGGGCCCGGATACAACGGAAAGCAAGCATTTAGTGGCCCTACCCTGATTGGAAACAAAACATTGATTGGGCGGCCTAGAAATGGAAAGGGAAGAATTTTATGGATCGGTCTAAAAGGATTACTCTTGCAGCCACAGTTTACTTCATCTGGAAGGAACGTAACAAGCAGATTTTTCAAAAATCCGCCCCACAAGATATTCCCCAGATTTTTTCGATGATTATCAATGCAGCTCGAGACAAGTTGAAGACAACCTTGGAAAATGACAAAAGCACCCCAAGAATGTATTTGATGCGTTGGAATCTCTAATAAAAAAAAGAGAGAGAGAGAAAAAGAAAAAAAAATTCCTGTTTTCAGGATTGTCTGTTCCCAATTTGCTAGTTTCCCATGTTCCAATCCCTTAGATTTGGTATGTGCATGCTGGGCTGAATCCTGGCTGAGTTTGTCTCGTTGCCCGTAGTTCACATCGTGTACTTGAGAAGCCGGAGTGGCATTGTGAAGCCGGAGTACCTTTTGCACACTTAATGGTCGGAGTGGATTACGTGAGTTGAGGCCGGAATGGTTTTCTTTGAAGCCGGGGGTGCCTTTGCACTCTAAAAGGCGGAGTGGATTGCGTGTGTTCGAGGCCGGAGTGGCATTTTGAAGCCGGAGGCCGGAGTGGCATTTTGAAGCTAGAGTGCTTTTTGCGCACTAACAGGCCGGAGTGGATTGCGTGCGCTGAGGTCGGAGTGGCATTTTGA
>JAODPA010129100.1:0-17077 GCA_025585075.1 Nepenthes mirabilis | reverse complement strand
TCTGCACAAACGCTCTCTTTCACCTTCTGATTCTACAATGGTGAATAAAAGAGCCCAAACAAGCGATTCCGCTAGAGATGCTGCTAACCCCGACCAGGACCACGCTGCAGGTGCTATGGTGAACGGGGCTATGGGCGGAGACCCACCGCCTTATTTTCAACAACTGGTAGAGTAGATGCAAGCCAATAATCGTCTACTTCAGTTACTTTGCTCTCAGAATGAGCAGCGACTGCAAGCGGCTCTACTAATAGCCGTCCCTACACCTGCCACCAAAAGGGGTGGCCAGAGGAAAAAGAAGCCAGCCAAAAGGCCCGAGAAAATCGGAGACAATCCGGCTCCAGCGTCCTCCAGCATTTATGGCCAAAACAGGCCAGAAGAACGCTCCGGGAGCACGTCTTTGCGAGGAAGTCCGGAGAGAAGAAATCTCTGATACTCTCGGGCAGAAGACAACAACACAATCCAGGAGCGAGCCTCCAAGGCCGCCAGATCTGCTGGAGGTAGCAGCCAGCTAGCTACTGGACCCTCTGGAGAGAAGATGGAGTTGAGGGCTTATCTCAACTCCAAAAGATCGGCGAACGCCGCTCGAGCCGACCCGCGAGTGGACAAAATCTGGAACCGTGTGTTCCAAGATGAGGAGCACGCCATCGACTTGGATTGATCTCCTTTTACTGCGGAGATCCTAAGCCGTCCATTGCCAACGAAGTTCAAGATACCATCCTTTGACTTATACGATGGGGGCAGTGATCCGGTAGATTACCTGGATCACTTCCGCATCCATCTGAGTCTATAAGGGCTAGAAGACTCAACGATGTGCCGCTGTTTTCTGCTCACGCTGAAGGGAGATGCCAGAATCTGGTTCTATCACCTCCCTTCAGGCACCATCAGTAGTTTTCGTGAGCTCACGGATCTCTTCCTAACTCAGTACGTCTCGAGCCGACAGGAAAAGAAGTAGCCGTGGCATCTCTCCCACATAAAGCAAAAACTGGGAGAGAACCCACGACGTTTCATAGATCGTTTTGTGGTGGAGGCCAGAAGGATTCCCAAGATCACAGAAGAGATGAAACTGGGCAGTTTCATCTCTGCGCTAACTTACAAGGATTTTTTCAAGCACCTGGCCCAGAAAAATCCTCAGACTTTCCGAGAGGCGGAATCCATCACCCGGGCCTATGCTGCAGCAGAGGAGGCCAACGAGGCAAAATATCCAGAACGGGCGGATCAGCCTCGACCGTTCCCTGATGAAGGGAAGAGGAAGTACAGTGGCGAAGAACACTCCCACCAGAAGTAGCACCGGACTGGGCCTCCAGAACGCAGAGACTACAGGCCCACCAGTTTCACACCTCTGACGGACACGAGCTCAAATGTCCACATGTAGATCCGTGGAGAAAAATTTCTGAAGTGGCAAAAACCGCTGAAGAAGGACTCTGAAAACAAGTCAAAGTACTGTGACTTCCATCGCTCTGCTGGCCATTCAACTAAGAACTGCAAGACAATGCAGAGGGAGATCGAGGAGCTAATTCGTAGAGGCCACCTCACCAAATTTAACAGAGGTCCTGGACAGAGATCTGGAGCGGCTGGCGAGGAGGGGCAGGAGCAGACTCCACCCCGAAACCGGGTTGCAGCAGGGTGGTTAGCATGGTCACCACCCGACCCGCTAAAAATCCATCTGGGAGCGAGGAGTAGTAGACTGGGAAGAAGAAACAGCGCACGATGGATAACTCTATCAGTTTCAGTGATGATAACTTAGCCCATGTAGTGTCCCCCATACTGATCCCCTCGTTGTATCCGTGCTTGTTTCAGACGGTAGTGTAGACTACCAGTTAAAGCGAGTATTTATTGATAACGGAAGTTCTCGTGATTTACTTTACTTGGATGCTTTCTTCAGATTAGGCCTAAACAAAAATCAACTAAAACCGGCAGAGGGCCCATTATACGGCCTTGACAACGAGCCAGTGCCTGTTCAAGGGACTATTCAATTATAAGTTACCTTGGAGACGTATCCAAAAACAGCAAGTCGTACTCTCACCTTCATGGTGGTCGACCTACCCTCAGTATACAACGCTATACTGGGCAAGCCGTACTTGACAGCGTTCGGGATAGTTACCTCTATTCCGCACCTCAAAATGAAATTTCCAACACCCTACGGTGTCGGAGAGGTGCTGGGCGATCAAATTACCGTACGAACCTGTTATATGTCGCAGATTGCCCCAAGCGGCAGCGCAAAAACAATTGAGGAACTCAACCACAGAGACGAGACCACCCTACAGTAGGCGCAGTCCGGTGAAGCCACCGATCTAATCCCACTGGACCCAGAGAATCCGGAGAAGTGCGTACAAATCGGCGGCTCACTCACTGGACCGCTGTGCGATAAGCTGATTGCGTTCCTGCGAAGGAACGCTGACCTTTTTGCTTGGACTCCAGCAGACATCCTGAAATCTCCGCAGAAGTGATTGTCCACAGGTTGGGACTTGACTCTAGCTGAAAACCCGTTAGGCAGAAGTGGAGGAACCACTCCGTCGAAAAACTGATCGTCATCCGAGAGGAGGTGAATAAGCTACTGGACGCATGCTTCATTAGAGAAGTCCAATATTCGGACTGGCTCTCTAACGTCGTTTTAGTAAAGAAGATCAACGAAAAATGACGGATGTGCGTTGATTTTACCGACGTCAACAAGGCCTGCCCAAAGGATAGTTTTCTCTTGCCCAGGATCGACCTGCTAGTTGACTCCACAGCCGGACATGAGCTGCTAGGCTTTATGGATGCCTATTCGGGTAACAATCCGAATGAGTCCGGAGGACGAGGAGCACACATCTTTCATGACCGATCAGGGCACCTATTGCTACAAGGTGATGCCTTTCGGACTCAAAAATGCTGGAGCAACTTACCAACGCTTGGTTAACAAGATGTTCAAAAAACAGATTGGTCGCAACATGGAAGTCTACGTCGACGACATGCTCGTTAAGAGCAGAGTCACTAGCGACCACATACGCGACCTGGAAGAGTCGTTTGAGGTATTCCGTAAGCATCACATGAAACTTAACCCAGCTAAGTGTGTCTTCGGAGTGGCTTTCGGCAAATTCTTGGGTTTCATCGTCTCCCAACGGGGGATCAAGGCAAACCCAGAGAAGATCAATGCACTCGCCGACATGGCACTGCCATGGAATGTAAAGGACGTCCAGCGACTGACTGGACGGCTGGCAGCACTATCCCGCTTCCTTACGAAATCTGGTGACAAGTACCAGCCCTTCTTTAAAGCCCTTAGAGGAACGAAATCTAACAGGTTCAAGTGGACAGTGGAATGCCAAACCGCTTTCGATGAACTGAAACGATACTTGGCCAACCCACCATTGTTGGTGTCACCTAAGGGCGAAGAAGAATTATATCTTTACTTGGCAGTTTCGGAGGCGTGCCTGAGTTCTGTCCTTGTGCGCTAGGACTCTGACACCCAGCGGCCGGTCTATTACGTAAGCAAAACGTTGACCGGCCAAGAGACCCGTTACTCGCGTGCAGAAAAATTAGCCTTGGCGCTAATAATCTTTGCGCGAAAGTTGAGGCCTTACTTTCAGGCCCATCGGATAATGGTCCTTACGGACCCGCCGCTGAAAAACATCCTCCAGAAACCCAACGTTTCCGGACGATTAGTAAAGTGGGCTATCGAGTTGAGTGAGTTCGACATCGAATTCTAACCCAAGCCTGCTGTGAAAGCACAGGTGCTGGTTGATTTCATTGTCGAGACTATAACCCCAGCTCTCGAGGAACAGCCCGAAGAAAGCGCGGAGCAGCTTGTCGGAGTTCCAGAATGGATACTCCACGTGGACGAATCGTTTACGGACACAGACAATGGCGCTGGAGTGGTCCTTACGACCCCCGACGGGTTTGAGGTGAAATACTCCCTCAGGCTCAATTTCCCGTCAACCAACAACGTTGCCAAGTATGAAGCCTTACTAGCCGGCTTACAATTAGCCAAAGAGTGCTCCGCCAGGATACTGACAGCCTACAGCGACTCAGAGCTAATCGTTAACTAGGTTAACGGAGGCTTTGAGGCGAATAACCCCCTCTTGGCCAAGTATTTGGCTAAGGCAAAGGAGGCCGCCCAGAGTTTCGACAAGTTAACCCTGGTTCACATTCCCAGAACCAAAAACTGGAAGGCAGACCAACTGGCCAAAGCCGCTATAGCCGAAAACCCAGAGCAGTATTCGAGGGATATGCTGGAGATCCTAGACGCTCCAAGCATTGAGAAGCGAGAGGCCATGCAAATTTTCGAAGAGGAAAACTGGATGACGCCTTTCCTTACCTACCCGGCGGACGGATCATTGCCAGATGATGTGGAAAAAGCCAAACGGGTCAAGAAGACAGCCAGCTGGTACACTGTGGTTGCGGATGACTGTATCGCCGTAGTTACTCAACCCCATACCTCCGCTGCCTAACTCCCGAGGAAGCTAACTACGCCTTAGGCGAAGTTCACCTCGGGATCTGCGGGTCGCACATCGGCGAAAAAAACTTAGCCTTCAAGGTCATGCGCCAAGGCTACTATTGGCCCTCGATGAAAAAAGACGCGCTGGAGTTCGTGAAGAAATGTGAAAGCTGCCAACTTTACAGTAACTTTCACCGCCAGCCATCCGCAGATCTAAAGGCCCTTCGCGCAATGGGGGCTCGATCTCCTCGGCCCGTTTTCCATTGCCACGGGGCAAAGAAAATTCATCATAGTGGGTATCGACTACTTCACCAAGTGGGTCGAAACTGTCCCACTGGCTAAGATAACAGAACACAACGCCCTGGAATTCCTCCGCCAGAACATCGTCTGTAGATTCGACATCCCCGAGGTCGTTATGACTGACAATGGGACCTAGTTCTCGAAAAAACGCTTCACCAAGTATTGCACCAGCCTTGACATCAAGTTGGTCCACACTTCGGTGGTATACCCCCAAGCCAACAGGCAGGTGGAGGATACAAACCGTACGTTACTTCATGGGTTAAAGACTAAGCTGGAGGATGCCGAGGGCTCCTAGGCTGACGAGCTCCCATCCGTCCTCTGGTCTTATCGGACAACCCCGAAGGAACCAATGCGCGAGACACCCTTCAGCCTCTGTTACGGGACTGAGGCGGTAATCTCGATCGAAATCGCGCTTCCAAGTCTCAGGGTGGAGTCTTTCGACCCACAGACTCTCAAAAAATTAGGGAGCACTTAGACTTGTTAGAAGAAACCCGCGACGCTGTCAGAGTATGGACAGCAGCCTACCAGTATCGGATCGCCCGATACTACAACAAAAAAGTTAAGGCACAACAATTCGATGTGGGAGACCTGGTCTTACGAGGCGTCGAGGCCACAGGCAAGCTGGCCGACTGCAACAAGCTCTCCCCTAATTAAGAAGGGCCTTTCCTCGTCTCCGCCGTATTGTGAAACGGAGCTTACAAACTCTAAGGCCAGAACGAAAAACTGGTTCCACGAATGTAGAACGCAACCCACCTCCGGTGCTACTTCCAGTAGCGGACACAGGTATGTAACTGCATTATTGTTTGCATTCGCCTGCTTGTTTTAAGTTTGTGAAAAATGAGTGTTTACTTAGCATCCCTCCTATATGCATGTGCATGTGTTTCCTTTGTAGGTTACCCGACCTAGACTGCCCCTAAGTCGGGAGGGTCTTCACCCTCTCGTTAAACCCTGGTCATCCAGGCGGCCAAAAGAGATCGAACTTGAACCTCGGTCATCCAAGCAGCTCGTTAGCGGTCGTATTTAAACCCTAGTCATCCAGGTGGCCCATGAGCGGTTTACTTTAAACCCTGGCCATCCAGGTGGCCCACAAACGGCCTAATGTAAACCTCGGTCATCCAAGCGGCCAATTAGCAGTCGTACTAAACCTTGGTCATCCAAGTGACCCAATAGTGGTCAAAAACCTTAGGGGGCTTACATAGCACACGCAACGACCTCCTCTACGAGGAGGTAGCGTGATCAGTCAGCGACAGTCGAAGGGAGAAGCATTTCTTCTCCAACATTGGATGCCCAAGTTATCACTTGGACAGCCCCACCGGGCTGATTAACACAACCACCTGCCGAGCCTAGGGACTTAGCTCCTCAAGCAGTCCAGCAACAGTCACTGGCCAACTCAATTGGCCGCCCCACGTGACATAGCATACAAACACAAGCAGTAAGCATAAATGGACACAGAAGTGAAAGAATTCCATTTCATTGCTTTAAAAAATGTTACAAAGTTACAAAATTATAAATAAAAAAAGGGGGGTACAAAAGGCTAAGGCGGCGGCCGCCTCTGACTATCCTGGGGCTCCTCCACGAGGTCGTTCTTGTGCTGCACCCTGCGATTTTCTAGATGAAGGTACTGAACGGGGAAGTCACGGTCGATCAACCTCACAAGACGCCAACAGACCTGAACCCCTTCAAACTTCCGGGCGTGCAGCATGCCCTCGAGCTCGTGGGGGTGAATCCGAAGACCTAGCTCATTCTCCAGGGTGGATATCCGATCTGCAAGTCGCTTCTTGCTTGCCTTGCTCCGGTCTTCCTCCTCTTTCAAACGGGCATTCTCGGGCATTCTCAGCTCTCAGGCTGGCTATCTCCGTCTCCATGCTCGCCATGACAGCCTCGAGAGCAGCCGTCTCCTCACGGTGCTCGCTCCTCGAAGCCGCCAGCTTGGCATCGAGCCAGGCGATCTCCGCCTCCCTATCGACGATCACCTGGTCTCGCTGCTCCACCACTTTGATGACAGCGGATGCCAACTTCCTCGACTACACAAGAGGCAAACAAATAACAAGTTAGAAATCCGCGAAAGGAAAAAATACACGAAAGCCATCGCCAAGAATCATACCTCCCATGATCTCCTCGCGGGTCTCACGGGCCCGGACTCCAGACTTGGCCCAAGTGGCGGTGGACCAGGAGCATCCTCTCGAGCCGAACTAGTAGCTGCCTCCTCCAGAATGCGCTCCAAGAGCTCATCAACCTCACCCACGGCAGCTGCAGGCTCCTCTCCTGCAGGCTTTGGAGCAGCTACTGCGGGCTCCTCTTTTGCAGCCTCTGGAGTAGCTGCCGCGGGATCCCCTCTGGCCGCCTCTGAAGCAACCGCTGGAGAGTCGAGCCCCACTATGGGCTCCACCGCAATAGTTCGCGTGGCCGCCGCCGGTTCACAAACTGGCTCCTCTAATGACTCCATCCACGCAGCACCCGGAACCACTCGTGACGTGGGCTGCGCCAGGATGACTCCTCCAGCTTCAACAGGCCAACCCTCGGGGGTCCTTTCTCGCCCTGCAGAGCTACCTGCTCCACTTCAAATTCCAGCAGCGACGTAATCAACGAGCGACGACGACGACGACGACGAAGGCGTCTCCAGCACCTTCTCAGGTAGTGGGCCGATAAACCCTTCAATGGTGTGTCACGTACAGATGATTATGCCCCTGGATTCTTCAGGGTTCATCATCCTCACCGGAGGCTTTGGTTTTTGAACCGGGGATGGCGGTCCCCAGTTTACTTCTTGGATTCTGCCCGGGAAACCAAAAAATCCCGAATAAAATCGTCGGGATTCTCCTTTATTGCCTTTAACAACCACTCATAGGCTGCCATCTCAGCCATGGTCGGTGTCCCAAAATACGGCTCCAGAACCTGGCCCCATTCCCTTGCAATGGGCTAGGCCGCCCCCACGTTCACGAAGAAGAACCGGTTCTTCCAGTTCTTCAACGAGTCGTGTATGGCCTTATTAATCTTTATTCCGGCACGGGAGACGAGCAATATCCACTTTCCTCCCTGATTTATTTTGAACAAAACCCTAACAGCGGACATCTTAAACTTCTTGCCAAGCTTTCGAACAAAAATGCACATAGTACAGAGGTACCTTACAGCATTGGCGTGAAGCTGGGCGAGGGGGACGCGTAGAGCCTTCAGAACCGACTCCAATTCTTCTGGCAACGGGAGGTGGAGGCCGATCTTCAGGTGGGCCTCATAAACAGTAATATGCCCCTCCGGTGGAGCATAGACCCTATCGTCTTTTCCTGGAACTCTCCACGCAATCTCCTTTGGGATATTGAACTCGACACACAGGGCTTTAATGTCGTTCTCTCTCAATACGAAGGTGAAATCGGTGACAGAAGCCATGGTAACACAGAGGACTAGGGTTTCTGAATGTCTCTGAAGAATGGAAACAAAGGAGATGAAGGACTGAAGGCGTAAATGATTTCAAATTACGGAAGGCAAACTTAAGTGCCAAGCACGAAATCCCTTATTAAGGACGCCGTCAGTCCTGCCACGTGTCACCTCCCTACTTGGCCCTGCAAAAGGCAAATCTCTAACGCATTAACACTAGGATATCTGCCTAACCAAAAGGAGACACGTGTCACTTTCTGCCCTGTAAACCGGCTAATGGCTACGCGTCCATCAGGACTGGCAGAAAACGTTTCCATAATTGGCTAGAGCGATCAACAATTCTGGTTCTCCGAAATTGACCCAGACGGTCAACAATGCTAGTTCTTCAGAATTGACCCAACGGTCAATAATTCTGGATGGAGGCGAAATCGGTGACAGAAGCCATGGTAACATAGAGGACTAGGGTTTCTGAACGTCTCTGAAGAATGGAAACGAAGGAGATGAAGGACTGAAGGCGTAAATGATTTCAAATTACAGAAGGCAAACTTAAGCGCCAAGCACGAAACCCCTTATTAAGGACGCCGTCAGTCCTGCCACATGTCGCCTCCCTACTTGGCCCTGCAAAAGGCAGATCTCTGACGCATTAATGGCCAAGATATTTGCCTAACCAAATGGAGACACATGTCACTTTCTGCCCTATAAACCGGCTAATGGCCACACGTCCATCAGAACTGGCAGAAAACGCTTCCAGAATTGGCCAGAGCGATCAACAATTCTGGTTCTTCGAAATTGACCGAGACGGTCAACAATGCTGGTTCTTCGGAATTGACCCAACGGTCAATAATTCTGGTTCTCTGAAATTGACCAAGACGGTCAACAATTCTGGTTCTCCGGAATTGACCAAGACGGTCAACAATTCTGGTTCTCCGAAATTGACCCGGATGGCCAACATTTCTGGTTCTCCGAAATTGACCAAGGCGGTCAACAATTCTAGTTCTCCGAAATTGACCAAGGCGGTCAACAATTCTAGTTCTCCGAAATTGACCAAGGCGGTCAACAATTCTGGTCATTTAGAATTGACCCAGACGGTCAACAATTCTGGTCCTCCAGAATTGACCAAGATGGTCAACAATTATGGTCCTCCGGAATTGACCAAGACGGTCAAAATTTTCCAGTCAAACACTTCTTTGCGCCTTTCATGGGGTTCTACAGGATCCTCACACGACAAAGAGCTGTAGGGGGTATCCCATTATAAACATACCGGAGGCCAGAACTCTGGCCACCAGCATGGGGGGCTAGTGATGGGTATGCCAGAAATGGGCTGGCCCCAAAAAGTCAACGGAAGCCCAAAAAGAAAGGTCAACACTCTAACGGTCCAATTGAAGAACAGACCCAGAAGCTGAAAGGCCCAGGACGGTCAACGCTGGAGTTGACTGACCAAGCGGCCAATGCGCACCGAGATGGTTAACTCAAATGTTGACCACCTGTGCACAGCACGTTGGGCCCAAAAGAAGCTTTTCTACAATAACGGGCCTAATCCTCTCAAGCCCATGATCCATCAGACGGCCAGCAACGGCTCTCCACGTAATCTCCACGATCTTGGCAGGCTCCCAAAGCAAATATTGACCAAATCGGCGCCTTTCTTGTAAGGAAGGCACCAGATTTCATCAATAACCTGCCAACTGGGGATTCTAACGGTAAAGAATGCCAAAGGAAGGTAGGACATTTGGAAAGCTGCTGGAGAAGGAAACAATCCTGCACAACTTGGCAACCGACATCTACTCCAGAAGGAAAGCCCGCCAAGGTTCACTGAGGGAATCATTCCTTCCAAATGAGGAAGATCATCCTCTCAGTCATAAATAAGCCCTTGAATCATCATTCAAGGCATGCTTTCTGTAACGCAAAATAAACGCTCTCATTAACTTGATTTCTCTGCTACTGAAATCTCCCAGAATTTCCAACATTTCTATCAGGCAAAAACACACACCAGCAACCCGAAAAAACCTAAGGCAAACAAGCGCGCCTCTCACGACCGCTTATTGCCTCCCCACCTTCCAGATTCAAGAAGGCATTCCTGTCTCTCTTACATCTGGGAAACACACTCTGTCTCTCTCTTTTCTCAACTTACAGTTTGATTCTTTCGAATGCTGTTTTCTGACTTGAGCGTCAGAGTGTTTTCGGTGAGACGACTTTCCGCCGACACACTGTCCTCCTGTTCTGTTTAGTGGTGTGCAGGATCCAACTCAGGGAACGGAGCCGGAGCCACGACAAGAGGATCATCCAAATCTATTTGAAATTCGGATCCAGAGACGCATCACATGTGTATTTTTTTAATGATTAAAGCCTAAAAGTTCAATGTCATAATACACTAGCATTGCCGCTTCATCACAGTTCAACATGGGTTTATCATACCTTAGGATTAAGAGATTATTACAAACTAACGAATCAAAGGAAATGCTATGCAATTTGCAAGAAATTATCTATGAGTGAATTGCCTGAAATGCAGTACAAACTCATGTCTCATTAAATAAAAAATTCATATGCAAACATCACCACGTAGCACAATTATCAGAAGTTCAGTTAGAAGAGAAATGACAGTCTGGTGATTGTCTTTTGACTAAAGAACACAGTAGCATGCTAAACCTCTTAAAACAGGGACATCTTAAAGAGCACAAACCCAATTTTGAATGCAGCACCTCTTAGGAGAGAAAATCCTTGAAGATGATGGCGTCAGGCTACCATAAGTCGTGCTTGTCGCTAGTGTGCCGCCTACAGGGTTAGGCAAAGGAATCAATGAATGGCGGTGATGTACATTTTTGCATGGTGGTGTGGGAATGTAGTTGCAACCCATTTGGGAAGGAAGGGGTGCCAATGACCACAAATGGTGGTGAAGTAGAGTTAAGTGAGAGGTGGAGCCGCCATGGAAGGCAGTGAAGGAGTGGTGGTGGTATAAGGTGGTGGGGGAGGTGGTAGTTGACCACCGGAGCTTTAAGGATGATGGTACTTCTACCCTTGTCAGCTGAAGTAATTGGATTCTCCGGAATTTCCTTCACATCTTTTATATTATCTTCCTCCAGCATAGTTGAATGCTGCAACCACACCAAAAAAAAAAAGGGCACAACAGTTAATCTTACGTTACAGTTTCTAAAGGGAAACTACGCGGTCAATTGTTCCATAATAATTCAGCAGTCATAGATTCAAATATAAAACAACTGTTTCATATGATATAAATATATTTGATCAATCTATAACTACAATACACTGTGTAGTGAATCATTTTTTTAAGTAAAGTCAGTTCTGAATTTAGCACAAACCTGATGTTATTGCCAAAAGATCCAAGCCAGAATGACTTCAAATTCAACTCAAATCGCACCAAAGTTTCCTCTTGACAATGTAACGATCATAAAAGCGTTGCTTCAAAAACATTTCAACACTCCCGGAGCAATAACTAAACAAACATGATTATTGAACACCTTAACAAGAAACTCAGTAAAACCATCATAAGCATCTAATATCTTTTCCATCTAAAACTACTACCTAAAACAAGTACTGCCCTGCTAAACAAAGAGATCAATGAGTAAATGATGTACCTTATTAAATCCCTATGGCAAACAAGTCTCAAATGTTCATATGTTCTATAGTTTTAAGTCTTAATGGTAATGAAAAAAGGAAGCCAAGAGAATGGCATTTTAAGAGCCAAAAAAAGAAAAGGGTGGTTCACCAATATCTCTCTCATGATTCTAGCACAACATCAGCTTAGTATGCGCCAGAGAATGAGCGAACTCAATTGCCTTCTTCAATTAACTGCAACCTCAGAAGTGAGGTAGCCGGGGCAAAAGCCATCTTCATTTGGATTGTTGGTCTTCGAAAGCAGGAGTACCTGCACAGCCTCTTTCACCTTTGCAGCCAATGACTCAGGTGATTCCAACAGCAGAAGAAGCTCTGAGTTGTCCATCTCCAAAAGCATGCCGGTAATTTTTGCAACAAGATCAGGCTGCACGTGAGAACAAACTATACTCTCAGATTAGCTTCAAGAGGTTTCGACAATGCGATAGTCATGGATGGCATATAAAGATTGTTGAATAATTGGGGTTGCAAATGACAATCTTGAATTGTTGAATCTGAAGATGACTTCATACTTATTATTGTTTACATTATAGTCAATGTGTAGGCAAACAATGATCTCAGAACATTAACCTTTGATATAGGAGTTTGATAGCAATACAAATGTAGAAAAATGATAAGCCATTCTATATTATTTGGCCCAGGAGAAAGGATCCATAATATAGGAGTATTACCCTGTGTTTATGGACAAGTGGATAAAGACGCTCGCCAAGTATCTGCTTCTGCTTCTGAGGGGTAGCAGCAGCAAGCATACTACTCAAAGTCTTTGATCCTGGGGAGCCAGTTTCATCGGAACTTAAGGAAGGTGATGAAGCTCCAGATGCTTTATTAACTTCACGCCACCTGTTTGGTGCATATTTAACCTGCCCAGCCTTCTGCAGTGGATGGCTCAAACCATTACTTGGTTTGAATTTACAGCAAATGAACTAGAACAAACAATAGCGGCAGTCCATACACGAGAAAACACTTGACAAGGTGACAGGCCAATGAAATATGCTCATGCAGCACGTTTTAGGAGTAAGTGTGGCTCGAAACATAGATCAAAGTAAAATGAAAAACATGAAAGGTAAAAGGGGAACAGGAAAATCATTCAGGGGAAAAAACTGAACCTGCTGATTGGTTGACTTTTCAGATGCAACTACTGATTTAGATTCTCCATTTTGTGGAAATGCATGCCCATTCATCCTACCCCGGTTCTGCCTTTTATGCCTCACATTAGGAATCTGGGGACAATTGATCTCAAATCATGTTAGTAGATTAACTATGACAAAAATGGCCACATTATATTGCAACAAACAAAGCAGTACAATTCACTTATTACTAGAAGTGACCAGTAATCTAACACCCCAGAACCCTCACCCAGAAAAAAGAGAGAGAGAGAGAGAGAAAGGGAAAGAGAGAGAGAGAGGAGAAAAGGAAGTCAGTGATGGGAAGACAGAAGAAAACAGTGCAGGGGAAATTCTAAGCCAAAGGCTAAGATAAGTTCTAAAGCAGAGTGATGAAGCATCACAAGGGCACTTGGTAACGTACCAAAGGAACTGGTGATGGTTGAAAAGCTATTCTAGGTGCAGGTGCAAAGCCACTGCCCTTCCATCCCGGATTCACCCCCAGTGGTTGATAAATCAATCCTTGTTGTGTTGGTATTTGTGAAACAGCACCGGAAGAAGTGTAATAAAGTGGTGGGTATCCACCAGGAAGCACAGTAGTAGAAGGCACTGCCAGTCCAGCTATATGCTGTGCATGCTGAAGCTGCAACTGAGCTTGCCTAGCCTCCTTCCTCTGAGCAATGGCAACATATAGTGGCTTCTGGTGAAACATGTAACCTGCATTATGATAATGACACCTGAGACGCAAACTAAAGAATGATGCTTTCTGAATTGCAGTAAACAAAAAAGAGATCCACTTGGATAAGTTTTAGTTTCTAATGATAGTGTGGAATTTTCAAACATGTATAAAAATGCCATCCTATGCAGCTGCCTTCAAATTTAGACACCCCCATAAAGAGACGAAGGATAACAACACGCCTTTCCCAAGCAAAATTTCAGTTTATTGAAAAGGTTGGGCAGGATTGTAGTTGAATTACTGATTGTTTCACTCAAAGAATGTCAACGTGCAAAAATTGAAGTTCATTGTTAAAATGAGTGACTGTTGAAGAAACCAAGTAAAAGAAAGGCATGCAAATGAGAAAGCAGAAGACAACAGTCAGCCAAGTCACATCTTAACTATGTACACATCACTACAACAGCTTACCATGAAAAGTGCTCACAGCTTTAATGGCCTCATCCGGAGTGCAGTAGCAAACAAATCCAAATCCCTTACTTATACCCTTGTCATCTCGCATTAGTTTTGTAGAAGTGATGCTGCCACATTGGCTAAACAGTTCACAAAGTTCCTCATCATTCACGTCATCTTTTATATTCTTAATGTATACATTGGAACCCTGGAGAAAGGGAAATATATACCAAATGAGAAGTTAACCATAAGATAAAGATAAGCAGCAGTAAAAAAATAAAATATGACAAGAACATACCATGCATTTCAATATTTTCTCCTTCCTTTTCTCCTCAAACATACGACGCAAAATTTGTTCACGCTCTGCTTTTTTTTGCGCCCTTGCCACATACAGACTCTTTGAACCTATGGATTACAAACAGAAGAACCCAAAAAGAATAAAATGTTCTGAGGTGACAAACTATATCTAACAGTAAGTTAGCACAATGAAGGAAACATAGCCTACCAAGTTGTGATCCATTCATAACTTCCATTGCCTGTTTAGCATCATCTGGATTATCAAAATTCACAAACCCAAAACCTTTTGAGGCCCCATTCTCATTCTTTATAACAACCAAGCTAATAACGTTCCCGAACTGAGAAAACTTCTCCTGTAGGACTTCCTCTGTGATATCTGAATCCAAATTCTTGATGTACAAGTTGGTATATTTAACATCAGGATAGGTTAAATCTCGGTCACTCTTTCTCAGGAATTTACCAACATATCTGAGACATTAATTATATAAGCAAGAATTAATGTCAAAGGAGCAAAGATCACAAGGTTGACAGGAAACAAATCATTGCGTATCAAAAACCCACCTCCACAAGCAAAGATCACCTCATCAGTGGAAAGCAACAAAAGGAAACCAAAAAATAAAAAAAGCCAAAGGTGGGTGCATACATTTGCTTGCCTCCAACAGTTTCCCCATTTAACTTCTCGATGGCAACATTTGCAGAATCCTCAGACACAAATTGGACAAAACCATATCCCTTACTCTTCCCATCCTCAGTTGTAACAACTTTACAAGACGATATATCTCCGAATTTTGCAAACATTTCTTGCAGCTTCATACTATCAATTGAATCACAAATATTCTGCCCAATTTACAGGAAAATGTTTCAAATGTAAGCCTCAATTGGAGAAACATAAAATAAGCTACACCCAAAACAATATAGAAAACAAGAGCCCCCAAAACATAAAGATTACTTGATTGGAGGTTTTCTGGCAGCGTATATACCTTAACAAACACGTTTCCAACTCCACTTTTTCTAGCATTTGCATCACGATGCGACCACATGACCCTTATTGTCTTCCCATTCAGCACAGTGTGATTCTTCACCTCAATAGCTTGAATTGCTGCTTATATGTACCATAAAATCAGAAAACCATACAATAGTGCCATAATTATAACCATAAACCTAAATTCTGTGCACATATGATGAATGTGTGGACAATACATAATTAATTTTCTATCATTGAAGTAATACAAGGCAATAGGAATTAAATTTGGTTGAACCTCCGCTAGAACTTGAACCCTGACCTTCCACCCACAAGGGGCCATATCAATTAGCATTTAGGCTCTTAACTACATAATTTGTAAAGTAAGAGGCAATACGTAGTGTATAATATCAATGTAGACTAAAAGTAAGAGGCAAACACCGAAATGTGATTGAATATCCATTCATTTAACGTGCCTGAAACCTTAACCCCCCAAAAGGAGAAATTATATCCATTTAACTAACCTATTGAATTCTAACACAAAATAAATTATGGGCATTCATGTTCAATTTTTTTATATATCAAAAATTAGCAAACGTATGGCATGCGAAGAAACATGGATACCGACATGGAACATAAGCACGACATGATACTGACACACTGATATATTATTTTTCTAAAAATAAAGATATGATACGTTAGAAACACGTTAAATATAATGATTTATGCTAATAACATCTTCCATACGCTTTCAAAGTGGAATAATAGTAACGATATAATTAACAAATTGATGCAAAATTCAATTATTAAATTTTTATATATCATTTAATAGCTATATTTTAATTTTACAGCTTTATATTTTGATATTGTCAAAATAGCAATATATAAACAAAAACCTCAAATGAAAGTGTCCAAATCATGCCTCAAATGTGTTCAAAATTTGTCTCAATACATTGGAGTACGTTAGATTTATAAAAAATTGGACAGGGCGTGTTGGGAGAGTGTTGATATCCGATGCCTGTCAAACATTAATACTATAGTCCTAGAAAAGCTTTCTCCATCCGCCAGTCAGCAGCTGAGAGGGTTCAATTCCCGTTATACGCGTTGTGGAGAAAAAGATATCTCCAAAAAGTGAGTACTGTCATTTTTTCCCTCGAATTTTGAAATTTGCGAAACAATGGCTTCATATAGAGTCCATATGAAAATCAGTAAAAAAAATTCTGATTCGGCGTCAAGATGACATCAAAGATTTGAATAAAGAAACATCATAAATTCACGGAAAGAATGAAGGGACAAAAAAAAAAGAAATAACATCTAAATTATTGCGATCACAGCAAGCGGATTAAAAATAATAATAATACATAGAAAGACTCATGCTGATCCAATTTTCATTAAAGGAAACAATAACCAAGATTGACGATAAAAAAATTCCTATAGCAAATCAAGATTACTGAGGATCGCAGAAAATCAGATGCAAAAATCAAGAAGCTAAATTCATCCGGAAATTCTAATATAAAATCTCCAAATCAAAACAAAATTAATACCAAGAACAAGTATAGGTTGAGAGAGAGAGAGAGAGAGAGAGAGACCGTCTAGCGGGGCGATGAAGTTGACGTAGCCGTAACGGAGAGACTTTCCGGAGGACGAGTCACGACAAACCCGTACGGATGCGAGAGATTTGAACTCACTGAATGCGTCGAACAATTGGCCGTCTGTGATGTCAGGGTGCAAGTCGCCGACGTAAAGCGACGCCGGCGCCGTGGGCACGGTCGAAGCCACCTCCATTGATCGGAAAACCCACAAACAAAACGCAAAAAAAGAGTGCAAGAGAGATACAACAGAGAGCAATGACGTTTCCTTTGGTATCAAACACCTCTTAAAAG
>JAODPA010129089.1:0-17084 GCA_025585075.1 Nepenthes mirabilis | reverse complement strand
GAAATATTATGAAAAAAAAATATAATCAACGGATATAAAACTAGTTAATATGTCAAGCATCAGCCAAATGTCGCAAATTATTGTATACTAAAATTGAACACAAACGCCTTTGTCAGTATCCCACCGACGTTAAGGTCTAACAGAAAGCCAACCGTCTCTCTCTCTCTCACTCAAACTCGGACCGCCACTGCGGGGAGCATGACTCCATTGATTCGTTCGTGTAGCAGACTAGCCCAAGTCCCCACAAGATATATTCTTGGATTTCTGAGACAATCCCAGATTCAATTTCACACCCAAAACTGCTTTCAAATCCAAGCCATAGCTATGGATCCACAAACCGTGAGGATAGATTCAGAACCCAGAAATTTACCTCATGCAGTCCAATTGCTCGACAAAATCCCTCAACCAGACCTCACCGAGTACAATCACATGCTTTTCGACTTATCCCTCAATAATCGCACTGTAGAAGCTTTAAACATTTTCTTCAATATGTATCACTCTGGCTTAGTGGTTGATGGGTCTAGCTTGTCTTGCGTGTTGAAGGTATCTGGTGTTTTAAATGATCAAATTGTTGGTAAGCAAGTGCACTGTCATTGTATCAAATCGGCGTTTGTCGTAGATGTTAGTGTTGGGACTTCTCTGGTTGATATGTATATGAAAACGAAGAATGTGAATGATGGAAGAAGAATCTTTGATGAAATGGAGATAAAGAATGTGGTCTCGTGGACCTCATTGCTTGCAGGGTACACACAAAATGAATTGGTTGAACGGGCACTGGAGGTATTTTCTAGAATGCCGGTGGAAGGAATTAAGCCAAATCCGTTTACTTTTGCCGCAATTTTGGGTTCCTTGGCTGACCATGGTATGGTCGAGAAAGGTACTAGAGTTCATGTCCAGGTTATTAAAAATGGTTTTGAGTCTAGTACTTTTGTTGGGAATTCTTTGGTTAATATGTACTCAATGTCTGGAATGTTAAGGGAGGCCAAAGCTGTGTTTGATGGTATGGAATACAAGGATGCCGTTTCTTGGAATGGTATGGTTGCTGGTCTAGTGGCGAATGGGCTTCATCCTGAAGCTCTTAAGGTGTTTCATCAGATGAGACTTGAAGGTATAAAACTGACTCAAATGATCTTTGCTCCTGCTATAAAAGCATGTGCCACGATGAACGAACTGAGTTTCACGAGGCAGTTGCATTGCCGGGTTGCGAAGAGTGGGTTTGATTTTGACCTCAATATAAGGACAGCTCTTATGGTAGCTTATAATAAGTGCAGCAGCATGGATGATGCTCTCAAGATATTTGTTACGATGCAAAGAAGTCAAAATGTGGTCTCATGGACAGCCATGATTGCCGGATACTTGCAGAATGGGAGAAAAGGGCAGGCAGTCAATCTCTTTCTTGAAATGGGTAGGGCAGGTGTCAGCTCAAACGACTTTACATATTCAGCCATACTTACAGCTCATCCTTGTATTTCACCTTCCCAGGTGCATGCACAAGTAATCAAAACAAATTATAAGAACTCACCATCTGTGGGAACTGCACTCTTGGACGCTTATGCAAAAACACGAAATACAGATGAAGCTGCCAAAGTGTTTGAGATAATTGGCGAGAAGGACATTGTAGCATGGTCTGCAATGTTAGCTGGTTTTACACAAGTAGGGGATACTGAGGGAGCTATCAATGTCTTTCGTCAGTTGACAAAGCAGGGCATATGGCCAAATGAATTTACATTCTCCAGCATCATGAATGCATGTGCCGGCCCAGTAGCAGCAGCTGAGCAGGGAAAACAATTTCATGCATTCGCAATCAAATCAGGATTCAGTGACGCTTTGTGTGTTAGTAGTGCTCTTGTTACAATGTATGCAAAGAGAGGCAATATCGATAGTGCAAATGAAGTTTTTAAGAGGCAAGGGGAGAGAGACTTGGTTTCGTGGAATTCAATGATCTCTGGATATGCACAGCATGGGTATGGGGAGAAGGCGCTTAAGGTATTTGAGGAGATGCAAAGAAGAAACATAGAGATGGATGGTATTACATTCATTGGAGTGATTTCTGCCTGCACTCATGCTGGACTGGTAGATGAGGGTCAAAAGTACTTCGAATTAATGACTGAGGAACATCGTCTTAGTCCAACAATGGAACACTATGCTTGCATGGTTGATCTATACAGCCGTGCCGGGATGTTGGGAAAAGCCATGAATCTCATAAATGGGATGCCTTTCTCTGCAGGCGCAACAGTGTGGCGTACTCTGTTGGGTGCTTGCCGTGTTCATAGGAATGTTCAGATGGGGAAGCTTGCTGCAGAGAAGCTTATTTCACTGCAACCACTAGATTCAGCAGCCTATGTTCTGCTCTCAAATATTTACGCTGCAAGTGGAAATTGGCAAGAGAGAGACAAAGTTAGAAAGTTAATGGATGAGCGAAAAGTGAAAAAAGAAGCTGGATATAGCTGGATTGAGATCAAGAACAAGACTTACTCTTTCTTGGCTGGTGATTCTTCTCATCCATTATCAGATCAGATATTTTCAAAACTCGAAGAGTTATCTATCCGACTGAAGGATGCCGGGTATCGTCCTGATACAAACTATGTGCTTCATGATATCGAAGACGAGCACAAGGAAGTGATATTGTCTCAACATAGTGAAAGACTGGCCATTGCTTTTGGATTGATGGCAACACCTCCTGGTACTCCAATCCAAATTGTAAAGAATCTCAGGGTCTGTGGAGACTGTCATACTGTAATTAAATTAATATCATCGATAGAGGAAAGGAAGATTACTGTTCGGGATTCAAACCGATTTCATCACTTCGAAGGAGGCTTATGCTCTTGTGGGGACTTCTGGTGACTTCAACGATAGGCAGTGTGTGGACTTCATGAAGATTTTTTAACGTTCTCAAGATGGGATAACTGCAAACAGTTCGTGAGCCCATTGTACAAGGGCTGTGCAATCAGAATATTATTGGCTGAATGAACCCTCGCAGATGCACATATTTCACTGAACTCAAACAAGTTCAGAGGTAGGTGTTTAAAATTAAAGATGAAAAGTAATATAAGCAAGGAAAGATTAATCCGGATACTACAGGAAAACAATATTTGATGCATTTACAACGCCTTTTTCAGGTTCACACAAGTTTCATGGGCATAAGGAAAAGAAGCACAGATGGCTGATGCCGCAATTGTTTGCATCTTGAGAAATATGTTTGCAGATGCTGGAGCAGCAAGATGGAGACATACCTAAGAACTGACTAAGAAGAGAAGAGAGAGAAGAAGTTGCAGGGAAGAACGGAAGAGAGTGAGTAAAATGATAGCGGCCTCCATCTCTCATTCTTTTCCTCCTGCTTGTGTCTTTGACAATTCTTCAGGTATGTCTCCACGCCACGGCTCTAGCACATGCAAAGACACTTCCACAGTCATAAACGGCTCAGAATCAATCCATGCTACTACTCTGTTTCAGTCTGCACCATTAAATGCATTGCCTTCCTATGAATTTTTCGGTTGAGAGGCTAATGTTGATCTCCAGTTCTATGTAGTCCTGACGCTGGGTATTATTTGCTCCCGGAGTAATTTTATCTGCTTGAGTTCCTGTTTATTTTAAATATCACCGTTGCAGTTCTAAGATTTATTGGTTATTTGTTTGATCAGTGTTCACTGTTTAGACTTTGGTATGCTTGCAGAAAACTAAGTACCAAGGTGCGGCAGTGGCCTACATCTAGTGCAACCACATCCAAAAGCACCCGGCAATCCTCGTGCTCTTATTGGAAGGCCATGCCCATGACCTTCTCAAAACGATCCATCGTCTAACTTGGAAGAATTTCAGAAATTTGAGAATTGTTTCTGGACATTGGTGACAAGTGGGTATTCACTATTTTTGCATGACACTGGGGGAATGCCATTTGGACAGCTCAAATGTTGTGACAACTCACCGAGGTATCTGGTACCCATTGGGTGTCATCCAAATATTTGTCAACCATTTTTATGGCAACGTACAAGATATGAGAGCTCTCAACTATATTTGTTGCAACTAACAAGATGTGATAGCTCTACAAGATCCTTTTTATAGCCATAGAGCATCACAATCAGAGGTTTCATCTACTGCTGCTCTTGATATTTAGCAACCAAAACACCCATTAATGTCCTCTGTATTATATCCTCTGAATGCTTGATTTGATGAGACAAATGCTGATTCAGTCCGTTTAGAACTCAACCCATGCATCATACATCATTGACAATCACAACAAGGCCCCTTGTTTCAAGGTTTGCTTTATTGAAGAAACGGCAATGTCAAGAGCATGATCACAGCCTAATCACCCCAAGTTTGAAGTCAGACGGAGATTTTTGCTCATAACTTGCTGAAGTCTCAGATGATTGTGCTGTCAGAAGACAATACAGCAGAAATGAAAAGAACGGTGTAATGCTGCGATGTTTGGTTGTCAAATTACAGTTCATTTGCGTGGATTACAAGAAGACCTGTAGCACAAAAGCCCTATCCAGCAGGCATCTTCTCATACACGTTCTGTTCAGCAATACCTTAATAAAACAGAACAGTTCAACTTCTGTTCAAGCAATTTAAAGAAACAGATTCTTTAGAATATCAAACCCTTTTTGTGTCCTTAACAATACAAGAACAAGTCATATCACATTCACAATGCATTACCATCACCTTTACTGGAAGCAGGGAAGACAGATCATTCACCTCACTTCTTCAGGAACAATGAAACTACAGATTTGAGCTGCAGTGGCTGCAGTTTTGGGGCTACATAGCTCTCTTTGATCAATAGAATTAGCCTTCCTCTCCGAATTCCTTGGTGAACCGCTCATGAACCTCCAGGTCAGATTTGCTCACAGTTGGCCTCTGTCTTGCAAGCACCTTGTCGAAATCGGATTTCGTAATGGGGGGCGGACAAATCTACAAGATCATTATCAAGCATGTAAATATCATGATAAACACAATAAATAACATGTATGCAATGAGAAATAGGCACTCAATATTCCCTTTTTTCCCCTCCTTTTGCTTGCAGGGGGCATGTATTTGGTTATAAATCCACTTAATGAATTAATATTTATTATTTGACGAGGGAAAAAAACAAGACAACAGTTTAATATTGCCTTGAGATGACATACGATTTTTCCGACATAAGAACTTCATTTTATACCAAAGCACTGAGAAAGTAAGTTTTTGGATACATTTTTTATTTTTGTGCAATACGTAAGATAGCAAGGAGGATTTGACAGGACTGCAACAAGTCACTGGCCTAGGCAAGTGGGTAGCCTACAACCAAGCTACCATTTAGATTTTGCAGGAGATTAAATTAAGCTTTGTATAAGCCATTGACAATTTCGATGATCAAACAATTCTATGATAGTGTCTAGGTTCAATCACCATGAATGTACGAATGTGAAACAACACCACAGTAGTTAAATTGCTGTCCCGGACGAATTTGTGAAGCGGCATCATATTTCTGAATTTACCCAAAAACGGTTCTTCTGAAAAAGAAACTGCTTTGGCTGCAGTAATCAGAAACTGGTAGAGATAAGCCGCACCAGCCCCAATATGCAATAGCAAAAGCATAAATGATGCCATACCTTTGCAGCAAGTCCCTTTGCTGCTAGCTCCTGCATGGTGATCTGAACAGCATTTGGCTGCTTTGGTCCACATGGCACCCACAAATCATCTTGTGTCTTATAGAAAAACATTGCATCTTGGGTTTTACGAACAGGTTCAAACAAGACATCCTTGACCTAAGAGTTCAAANTGTCGTATAGAAAAACATTGCATCTTGGGTTTTACGAACAGGTTCAAACAAGACATCCTTGACCTAAGAGTTCAAATCAAACATAGAAGTATATCTAGTATCTCATTTCCATATGCTTGTAGATATGAACAAAATATCTCAGGAAACATGGAATTTTCATCATTCATTCACTTACACACACAGATATATCTGAACCAGAAAAGCCTTCTGTTCTACGAGCTAAGTTTTCAAAATCACTCTCAGTCAAGTTGTGAGGAGTATCCCCAAGATGTACCTGTACAGGTTCATCGAAGACAGCATCAGAAAGTGGATGTATAAGAAAATGAAACAAATTCATTGACTGAATTTTTTTTGAAAAAAGTCTATCTATCTTCAGTTGGAGATGCATAAGAAAAAATGGTACTCCAGTACTTTGAACATGTGCTGCCGAGCCTTCAAATCCGGGAGAGGAATATAAATACGTTTGTCAAATCGTCGTCGAACAGCCTGCAAGTACCATCTGTTTAGTCAGATTACCATATTTACTTTAAATAAAACATTAATTCACACAATTGAACTTCTCTTTCGCAAGATACCTGATCCAGAGCATAGGGAGTATTTGTTGCAGCAAGAACCAGAACTTTTTCGTCATTGTGTCCCACACCCTGTATATAAACAATCTCTTATTTCAAGTTGGGTAAAGTAACAAAAGAACAAAATATATCCATTCATCTGATATCAAAGTGAAGATTGCAGTTATTTTAGCTGTGGCATATGTTCAACCCGGGAGTTGGAGCCTTACCCAATGACACCCAGGTTCTGAATAGAATATTGCATCAGGAGCAGGAAAAAGAGAGAGAAGAAGCACCAGCAAGAATAGAACTCAGAGCATTGCTAAATCTGTTTCTAATTTGACGCTATCCTTTTTCAAACCAATGTCATGAAAGTTAATTACTCATTAGAGATAATCCGGAGCAGTTAGTCCATGGATTTCAATCAACAACTTTCATGTGACTGTATTCTATATGTGCACATAAAAAGGGGAAAAGATGACAAGCAACACACAGAAGCCAATCAACATGAATTACGTACTATGAATTACTTGTCAAAAGAAGGTTTCCTGAATTACTAATTGGCTAGTTAAAGAAAACAGAAAATGATCATTTTACCAATAATTCAGACCCCTGAGCACTTCTACCTTCACATCCAAGCAATTCTCCCTCCCAGTCATCATCTCTTACTTAATCCATGTTTCACAACCTCATCCCCTCCTGCATCTAACTTCCACTATCACAATTTACAGTGACCTTAGTTGCTCCAGTATAGAGACAATCATAACAAAACTCATTTTCCAGATCTCCCTCCCCCTTCCTCACTGTATGCACTTGCGCACAATCTCCACATCATACTTTTTTGCAGCATGTGTACATCACCTAACAAAAGTGACTCAGTGGCTATTGGATTGTGGATTGCAAATATTCTCACTGGCTTTCAAAAACATTGCCAGTTCTCCACAACTTCTAAATTTTAGTGACTAACTCATCCACGTGATAAAGTCAAGACCACTTATAGCTGCTTGTAGTTTCCAGGTGCATAAAAAATTTATGCATTTTTTAACTTGAAATTGGAGTTCCGAATTCCACTTTTACTGTTTCTTTCATTATACGCTTCACACTGCAGGGGTCTCAGATTTTTGTTATTGTTATTCAAGTGCAATCTTTGCAGGGAAGAAAAGGGTCATTATATCCAGAAATATGACATAGGGAGGGAAGGAGGGAGGGAGGGAGAGAGATAGGAGTGTTTTTCCATACAACTAATTCATTATTTATCAGGTTACATCTATTTCTTTTAAATGCATTGCATTTTTTTCAAATGCCTAGTAACAAATTAAAGACGCAATGAGAGAGACAAAGGAAACAATATGAAAAACTAGCTTAACTGGCCCCACAAGTGCTCACATAAACACTCGAACAAATAAAAGCATAAAAGCACCTGCATCTGGACAAGAAGCTCAGTTTTGATACGTCTAGAAGCTTCACTTTCATTGCCTTCCCCACGCTGGCCACATAATGAGTCTATTTCATCAATGAAAATTATTGAAGGAGCACTTTCACGAGCCATTTGAAAGAGATTGGACACAAGCTTTTCACTCTCCCCCATCCACTTGGAAACCAAATCAGAAGAAGAAACACTGACCAAGAAGGAAACGAAATTGTTGGCACCTGTTCAAAGTTAAGAATGTATAAAGAAAACTAAAATGCATACTCAGAACATCAGCTACACTTGCAAATGACACTTCGGTGTCCATTAACAATATCCTGACACTTTGTGCCTTGTTCATAAACACATCAAAATGCAGACTCAGGAGAAAGAGCACAGCAACACACACAAAATACACTTCAGTATCCACAACTGATTCACCGTCACATTTTGTGCCTAGTTTGTGAACATATTGAAACAGACAAAATAATTGAAGTACCACTGCCACGATCAGTTTTAGTATGTTGCTCTACAGAACCACTAACAAAAAATATGCAGAAGTTACCTCTGAGCTAAACAGTTCCTGTGCAGTTGGCAAAGCCATCTACTCACTGCTTTCACCCCATATAACATTGTCCATAAGTGAGAATTAGAATTGACGCCTTGGAATGTGACACCATCGAAATTAATAGTGGAAAGATAATCAAAGCTAGCACCAAGAAAATAGCCTCAAAAATAACATATGAAAGTGACAAGTAGTATAACTGAACAAAAAATTTTCGAAGCTCCCAAACCAAACCAACCCAAACCACCAATTACAATTTGTCATATGTGCGTTTGGCTGCAGTTTGAGTTTTTATCCAAACCGCATTTTCGGTTTGGTTGCAGTTCAAAAACTTAAACCAAAGTTTACCAAACACTAAACCAAACAAAAGCTAGGCATATAAACTAAACCAGACCATGTGCATGCACACTCTATATAAAAGCACAACTTTTTATTATTATTAAAGACAACCTACCCTAATTATTTCTACTGCTCTGACTCAAGTTTGAATACAAGCGGTCAGATTCTTGATCACTTCATTAGTTTCATTGTCACCTTAAATAATAGTGGTTCTTGTTTCTGTAGAAATTAGCCACATTTTTTGCAAATTTTCATTATTAAAGAACCTTTTGATGATATTGAAAAGTTCAAAGAATCAATATCAAATAATATTTACTTTTCGTCTAAATATCAAGAAGATGCATATTTTCCTAGATATTATATATTTTTACNTTGAAATTTAACATTAGAGCATTTCTTAATCGATGACTAATTCTTCATTTACAATGTTGTCTTTAATTTCTTTATTATTTATTTTAACTAAATATTTTACGTGATTTTGGAACATGTATGAATATTATTATTATTATATTAAGATTGTTGCTAGTTACTATCCATATTTGAGATATTAAATTGAACAAGTAATGTTTACACTTGTTTGGATCGTATGCGCATTGAATCCGTAGCAAGTAATAACAAGGCAAAAGCATCCTTCTTGAATGAAACCGACCCATGCGAGTTTGGGTCCAAGGAAACAACTGGCCCGAGCATAATACTCTTCCATTTAATCGACCAACTACTGGTTCCATAGCAGCATTAGAGAGCCAAAGTCAAAGACCAACATTGTTCCCACAAGTGGAGCATTTGCCCAAACTTAAGGGCCCAAGAGCAGACAAAAAAAATTTCTACACCGGTCAATAGGAAGCCCTGGACATCAGGTCTGCCGACTACCAATGCTACATGCCAAACCTTGCCTGCCACCAC
Organism: Nepenthes mirabilis; assembly: GCA_025585075.1. Classification (NCBI taxonomy): domain Eukaryota; kingdom Viridiplantae; phylum Streptophyta; class Magnoliopsida; order Caryophyllales; family Nepenthaceae; genus Nepenthes; species Nepenthes mirabilis. The sequence continues at coordinate 7,566 of JAODPA010129089.1, read as the reverse complement.
CAAAAAGTAGCACAGAGAGGCGACTGCTATTGGCTACCCTGCAGCGCCAAGGCTGGACCATAGACATCTGTTCCTGCCATTTGTGGCCCAAGTACGGGGCCAATCAGAAGATGTCTATTCAACCCAATGGCCCCCTTCATCCCTCGCCTATAAATATCCCACTTCACCATTATCAGAAGGGATATGAGAATCTCTCCCCCTCAAGCACCCAAACTCTTGGTGAATTTTTTTCACAACACCGAACTATTTTCATCATTTACAAAAGACCACTGCAATCACCCACAGAAACAAAGTGACCTTAGAGAAGCTCTTTGTATCACTCTTGAGTAGCGACTTGATGTCAAGGTGATTCGTGACTTCCACCACTCCACGTAGAAATAAATTCAATTAATCAGGCACAAAGGTACCTCACTTTCGACAAGCTCCATTTCCTGAACGAACTCATTAGAATGGCTCATCTTTTCTGCCAATGCCCCTATCAGAAGACATTGCCAGGGGTCATAAGAACAGGTAGCTTTCTTTGTCCCTCTTTGCCAACTTAAACGTATACAGACTTAGGTATCAGAATAGTTTATCCAAGAATACAACCCTAACCCATTTCACATTTCTGTTTGTGGTGAGATGAGCAAGCCCAAGGTAAAAATACTTGGACCAAGTCACTCCCTCAATTTGTCTCCATCCCAAGTTGAACTTTAGTCCAGGTATGCATCTAGACTAATAAGCTTAATAATACAAACCATATAAACCGTCCAAATCAAACCAACCTAAATATTAACAGTTTGGATGGTCTGTTTCAGTTGACAATTTGATTTGGTTTGGTTTCAAATTATTCCCCAATGTGGCCCAAACTGATCCTGTTTCAAACCTAACAAGTAGTACTTCCATCATCCCAAATTTAATATCTTGCCTCCAACTATCATTATATTTTGAATTTTGATAAGGAGACAGAAGTACCAGTGGCACCCACCTAAAAGTTATTAAGAGGTATCCAGTTACCAAAGGTTGGTGTCACTCACTAAGGCATTTACTATTCAGCAGAGAAAGTAGCAAATGCCATGTTTGTGCAAGTATGTCTCTCATAAGCCATTTAAGATACATTGCTCAGCCCTCTTTCTCTTGCATTCTTTCCAGAGTTTCCATGCCACCTTTGTAAGTGTCCCGCGTGGAGCAGACATCATGGATCTGTTAGGTTTCATTATCTGAATCACACACAGTCTAAAAGATAAATGCTTCATTATAGATCTTCATATAATAACCTGTCATTATACAAACATGAAATGATGATGCAAAACTAGAACTAAGACACAGACATCAGGTTCAAAAGTATTAACTACATGCTGCAAAATAGATAGTGACTTCATCTTTCAAGCACAGAGAAATAATTAGAAACTTTATTTAAAACCACACGGATACATGCACAATGCTAAAGACTTTTACCTAAAGAATGTAGAGTCTGCTTCAGTTGCAACGGCCTTGGCTAAATATGACTTCCCTGTACCAGGTGGTCCATAAAGAAGAAAAGCCCTCCAAGGCCGTCTCTTACCTGAAGAAGAGCAGGATTAGCAAACTTATCAAATGGTTTGAAATCAAAACACTTTAGGGGGGGGGGGGGAGCAAAGTAAAATCAATATATTTCCAAGCTTGGTCTGTAATATATAAGCAGTGTGTAAAATAGACTGGCTCATTTATTTGGCATCACATTAGATGAATACCCCAAGAAAACAACCTAATACTCAACATAATTGATATGCACTAAACGAGAACAGTACCATCATAACAAGAACAACATTAAATGTCCTATAGACATGTACGTAATTGTTGGGTTTGGTCACTCTTTTATAAGTGACTCAATAAACGGACACGTCTTCGGACCGCATAGGTTTTGTGCAATATTCAGAGTGCTACAAACTGATTGCAACAAAAACCAGGAGGACCATTTACCAGAAAAGGCAAATCTCGGAAGTGAATATTTGACGGAGTGGAAAATCTTAGAGAAGACCGTTTGCCGGAGTAGGCAAATCTCAAAGAAGACCGTTTGTCGAAGTAAGCAAATCTCGAAGAAGACCGTTTTCCGGAGAAGGCAAATCTCGGAGGTGACCGTTTGCCGGAGAAGGCAAATCTCGGAGGTGACCGTTTGCCGGAGAAGGCAAATCTCGAAGGTGACCGTTTGTTGGAGTGGCAAATCTCGGAGTGACCATTTGCAGGAAAAGGTAAATCTCAGAGAAGACCATTTGCCAGAGTAGGCAAATCTCGGAGTAACCGTTTGCTGGAGTAGGCAAATCTCGGAGAAGACCGTTTGCCGGAGTAGGCAAATCTTGGAGTATCCATTTGTCAGAGTGGCAAATCTCGGAGTAGAAATCCGAAGTGGATTTCCGGAGTGCAAATGTCGGAGTAGCATTTGGTGGAGTGGAAATCCAAAGTGGATTTCCGGAGTGGGAAATGCCGGAATGGATAAAGGCCGGACGGTTAGCAAGTTGTGTTGAGCAAGGAGACTAGTGAATACCAACGACTAGATGGTGGCCAAAGAGACTAGTGAGAACCAAGGACATTAGGTGATGACCAGAGAAACTAGTGAAGACCGATGACACTAGGTGATGGCCAATGACAACTTATCTGGAATGCTGGCAGCTGACTGTGTAAAGTAGTTGACTTTTTAGAGTTAGTAAGTTAACCTGCAAAGCATGCGTGTTTGGGAAAGCGTGAAAACTGGTGAAGTCGCAGGAAAATATAGGGTTGGTATGACAAATCATCTGCAAGAATCGGGCCAGGTGAGCAAGTGGGATTTGGAACCAAAATTTTTATAAAGAGCACACTAAGCGTTTCAGGTAGACAAGAGGCAAGTCGCCACGGGAGCAGTAGATGGAAATAGCAGCAGTAATAGCTGCGGTGGAACGTGGAAGGAGAGTGAAACAAAGCAGGAGTGCGAAATGGAGCTCTCATCATTCGCTATCTACCGCCACACTTGTAAAATCAATGAGCAAAGTGCACCATCAGTGAAAGAAATTAGAGAAAAAAAACAGAGAGATAAGAGGGAATAAGAGTTTCTTTATTCTGGAGATTGTTTGTCTTATTTTGTCTCGAGTGTGTAGCAGGTATTCTATCTCAAGGTTTTTGTAACTGATTTTATATAGTGGAAACCTTATTCGGAGTTTGTCCCGTGGTTTTTCCATTGGTTAAAAAGGATTTCCACATTGAAAACAGTGTACACTTTTTGTTCATTGTTCCTACTAAATTGGTGATTGTTACCGATAGGGGTTCAGGTTTTCCGCTGCACCAGATTATATGCGAATCCGGGGGTCAACCACCAACAAGTAGTATCAGAGCGATGTTGTAAACCTTGGGCTTGATGGTGTCGTAGTCGAGGAGCTTGCCATTTAGAATGACGCGAGAATGAATGGTAAAAGCACTTTGGAGCTCAGCAGGGCCAATGGCGGAGCCAACAGGGTAAGGGCAGAGTCGAGCAGGGCCAAGGGCAGAGCCAGTAGGGCCAAGGGCGGAGCCAGCTGGGCCAAGGGCGGATTGCAAGGGAGCATAATTCGACCGCGGAAAAGGAGATGAAAAGGAGTTGGACTGCTCCAAGTTCAGTGGAGCGGAAAAAGGTATCATTCAGGCTTACGGAAGCCAATGCCGAAATCCCAATTGAGGGAAAGCTGCCAAGTGGCAAGTGATGATAGCAGCCGAGAAAAATCGAAGTTTTTCCCACAAGGCCGTGAGGGAAAGTTTGTTGAGTTTGGTCACTCCCTTATGAGTGACTCAATAAACGGACACGTCTTCAGATCGCATAGGTTTTGTACGATATTTGGAGTGCTGCAAACTAGCTGCAGCAAAGACAAGGAAGACCATTTGCTGGAGAAGGCAAATATCAGAGGTAACCATTTGTAGGAGTGGCAAATCTCGGAGTGACCATTTGTCGAAGAAGACAAATCTTGGAGAAGACCATTTGTAGGAGAAGGCAAATCTCAGAAAAGACCATTTGCCGGAGTAAACAAATCTCAGAAAAGACCATTTGCCGGAGTAAGCAAATTTCAGAGAAGATCGTTTACCGGAGAAGGCAAATCTTGGAGAAGATCATTTGCTAGAAAAGGCAAATCTCGGATGTAATCATTTGCCGTAGTAGCAAATCTTGAAGAAGACCATTTGTCAGAATAGGCAAATTTCGGAGTGATCATTTGTCGAAATAGGCAAATCTCGGAGTGACCATTTGCCAGAGTGGCAAATCTCGGAGTGGAAATCTGGAGTGCAGATGCCGAAGTGGCATTTAGCGGAGTGGGATTTCAGGAGTGGAAATCGGAGTGGCAAATGCCGTAATGAATAAAGGTCGAACGGTCAGCAAGTTGTGTTAGGCAAAGAGACTAATAAAGACCGAGGACTAGGTGATGGCCAAAGAGACCAGTGACAACAGATGACACTAGGTGATGGCCAAAGAAGCTACTGAAGACCAAGGACACTAGGTAATAACCAAGGACAGCTTGTCTGGAATGCTGGCAGCTGACTATGTAAAGCAGTTGATTTTTTAAAGTTGGTAAGTTTTACAGAGTAGGCAACCGTCATGCAGAGTATACGCTGTCTGCACAGAGAGCAGGTTGACCTACAGGGCATGTGTATATGTAGAGCACGGGAACTGGTGAAGTCGCAGGAAAAGACAGGGTTGGTGTGACAAATCATCTACCAGAATCAGGCCAGGCGAGCAGGTGGGATTTGGAGCCAAAGTCTTAATAAAAAATACACCAGGCGCTTTAGGTAGACAAGACAGGTGGCAAAACAAGAGGTGAGCGGCTACGGTAACGGCTCTAGCAGCGGTAGGTGGAAGTAGCAGCGGCAACAGCTGCGGTTGAACGTGGAAGGAGAATGGAACGGAGTAGGAGTGCGGAGGGGAGCAGAAGTGCGAAAGGGAGCTCTTATCGTTCACCGTCTACCGCCGCACTTATAAAATCAGTAAGCAGCATGCACCACCAGTAAGAGGAAAGAGAGAAGAAAAATAGGAGATAAGAAGGAATGAGAATTTCCTTACTCTGAAAATTATCATTTTTATTCTGTCTCGGAGGTTTTTGTAACCGATTTTATATAGTGAAAACCTTATTCGGAGTTTGTCCCGTAGTTTTTCCCTTAGTTGAAAAGAGTTTCCACGTTAAAAACGTTATACACTTTTTGTTCCTTATTTCTACTAAATTGGTGATTATTGACGGACGAGGGGTTCGAGTTTTTCGCTGCGCCGGGTTGTGTACGAATCCGGGTGTCGAACCCCAACAATAATATCGACCAACAAGCGGCTGGAAGGGTATGCCCCAAGCTTCCAATGTTATAGATAGGAAAATAAGGGGGCAATGTTGTGCACCGATTAAACAAGATTATTAACAATAACGGTATGAAAATCAATGCTTTTCACACTGTTGCATCCCTTCCGAGACCAAGACCCTTTATCATGACTCCTGCTCGTTACATACCTTGAGCAATGAATTTCACCCAATTGAGCACGCTTAGACTTTACGGTCGCAAGATCGCTATAAAGATTCAATGTACAAATTGAACATGCTCCAGATCATAACAATGACAGCACAAATGTTAAAAATCCAATAATTCACATGCTCAGACAAGAAACTATAGTATTGACGTTGATACAGAAATAGGCACCAAAAGCCCTTTTCTTCATCGAAAATGATAGTCCTTTCACCATCTTTAATTTACTATTTCTTGCACGTGCTTCCACTTACATAAAGTTATAGCTCTTAATTTAAAGGGCAGTAAGAGCAATAGCCAACAATTCACCACATGATGGTCAGTCACTCACTTTGCCATTCACAGAATAAAGCAGGGACACCACCTCAACCAAAAAAAGCTCCTGTATTATTACCGTAAGAATATAAACATGAGTAATTCAGTAACATGTTTCTATGATTTTTCTAGAAATAAAAAAAAAAAAACCCTACTGTTATCACACCAGCCTGGTTTGTTTGGCTACATAACTACAGAACAAAGACTAAGCTTCATTCATTGACACTACAAACAATGCCAAATCATCTAAAAATGACAAGATTCAAACCTTTAGTATGGGCGACTTATGACATTGTGATGGACCGTAGTCCCATGTTTGATTAATGCTTCTACATGCGTGGACTTAACTAGGAATGGTTTTGCCACCCGAAGTTTGGGCCAAAACCATAAAGTAGGGTGGGAATTCTTTGGTACCATATACATCTTGACATGATTCCAGTCGAGTCAGCTCATTTCACAATCTCAGGCACCCCATGTGCTCATTACCAAAGCGCAAACCAACAGAAGCTTTTTCCCACTAATTTTCCTCACCTGCCCTCCAAATATGCAAGATCACATTTTAAAATTCTGCTAAGCATGAGTAACTTTCAATTTATTTCACAAGCCCCCTGATATTCTTCAATAAAACCTAAAACAACAATATATTTACAGATGTTGAACCGTGAAGCAACTGAATCGATTAAAATTCAATAACCTAAATAAATTAGATTCAAAAATTTCCAAAAGTAACAAGTTCAACTGACTAACCAGTGAAAAACTGAGGAAATTTAACAGGCAATATAACCGCCTCCTGCAGCGCCTGCTTGGCGCTCTCCAACCCAGCCACATCGTTCCACCTCACATTGGGTTTCTCCCTGATAATAGCCGAGTTCAGCCCAGCCCGAAGCTTGGCCTGCTCAGGATCCTCCCCATCCCCACCACCATCCCCATCCTTGGGTTTGGTCTTGGGGCGCGTGGCCACAGCCGAATCGCCTCCGTTGGATGCGGGGCCGGAGCCGCCCTCGTCCAAGACGGCCCGAATCTCCTCAGCGCGGCGTAAGTACTCCGTGAATTTCTGGGTGATAGCCTCCTTGATCTTAGGGTTCTTCTCGTACTTCAAGTGGGTCTTGAAATACTCCAAGGCATTCATGTAGAGAGGGAAGGCTTTCGCGTAGTTCCCAGCATTGTCCTCCTGAACTGCTTGCTTTACATACTCGATCGCCTGTTCTTTGAAATTGCTGTACATGTTTTTTTTCAATAATTTTGGCTCTTGTTATTGGCGTTGCTGCATAGAGATGGTTACTGGAAACAGATTGATTTTGCTGCTTTTGGATATAGAAAGTGTGATTTGGAAGGATGAAAAACCCTAGCGAAAATCGTGATCGTTTTCTGGGTATGATCGGTTTAGGGGGAAGAAGCGTCAAAGAACGCGTGATGAATTGAAGCGGGGAAGACCGGAGAGATCAGGGATTGGTTGATTCAGGGGGAGAATGAAAGGGATGGGGTGCGCTATGCGCACGCGTGCGCAGGATAGTCTAAGCTTGGGAAGAAGGGTGGTAGTATAGTCTAGGAAGGCTCTAAGCTTCTCATAGTTGAAACTCTTTAGCAGATAAAGAGTAGATGAGATGGGCTCGATGTTTGGGCCTATTTGGGCCCATTTTCTCGGGACAATTTTTGTAAGGCCCAGCCCATCCTAATAGTAAATGAGACACCATCTAAGACGTCATACTGCCCGAGTATATTTGACTTTTTTTTAATGTACTTTTTATGTATTTTGAAATATATAAAGGGAAATTTTTTTTAATATTTGCAATA
>JAODPA010129067.1:0-17084 GCA_025585075.1 Nepenthes mirabilis | reverse complement strand
TAATATTTTGACCATTAATTGTGAAAAAAAAAATTACTGTAAAATTTCTCATTCATTGACACGCTCTTAGTTTTCATCCCTTTTTGTGGACAGTCTCCTTATTCGGATCTCCTGTCTGCTCTGAGTACCCCTTTGAGATCTCTCTCTCTGGCCTCCCCTCCGCCTCCGACATCCATTGACGACGGCCTACGCTGATTCATTCACCCCTTTCAAAATCAAAATCAAAATAAAATTTCAATTCCCAACCGACCTTGAAGCCTATAAATTTAAGGGTAAAAATTTTCTTATTGCCGCACTGCTGGTGGTCGACGTCGGAGGTACTTGCTCTTTCCCTCTCTCTTCAGTTTGACTGAAAATGTAATTACAAAGCGGAGTTAAAATCCCTCCCATTTTTTGTTTTGTATGGACAGAATAGTATGTGGAACTCGTGGAAGGTTAGATTACTTAAGTTTTAGCGCCGTTCGAGAAATTATATATAATTGTCCAAAAAGCTAACTTCAACTTCTTCGACTAACTTTGATGGAATCGATCTTAAAATCAGCAAATCTAGTTAACGAGTTGTCAACTTCTGTGCTTCATTTTCCTCTTTGATTGCTGGAGTTACACATTTGCCAGGTTAAATTGAGCCTCGGTTGCATCTTTTTCCATAAGTGCATTACCCCATACCCCGCGTCTTCTTTCTTATTCTGTTGATGATGATTGGCCTCCCCTGTAAGGCTGTGGGTCCCACTTTCTATGATTGAAACTGCATTTTTTTTACAGAGTTGCTTCTTCAGGCCTTAGTTTTAGACTATTGAATGGCCTCTCTCATCTCTGGCTACAGGCTTGTTCTTTTTTTGTTATTTTTCCATCAAAATTGAACAGCAAGTAGAACTTACTAACGGAAATCTTGGTCTAGGGACCACCTGGAACCGATCTTCTATTTAAATATCATAATACAAGGAATATTAGATGGCCTAAGAACCAATCGGAAAATATAATTTGTGAGCTATTCTATCATCTTTGCAATAACCTTTTTTAATAGGTAAGACGGGGAGGAGAGAGTGTATGTAAATTTTGAAAATGGGTTATCTGCATCGACAATTGTGTAGATGACAACCAGTTCAACCTTCATTTTCCTTTCATCTTTGCAATAATAAGGATTGTGTCATAGTATTTTAAAGTCAAAATCTCTGCTTCTTCCTTAGGGCCATAGAAATTTGTTGGAAAGATTGCAGCCTCAAGTATTCGCCAGTCTTAAAACTTCTCTTTGCCCTATTCCTATCAGCATAGAACTTCATTCAGCCTTGTACCTTGGCCACTTTCTGTCTTTAAGTAGTTGGCCGCTGTGTGCCTCTCTTTATTAAGCAAGTTTTCAATTGAATCAACTAAGGAGGAAAAGATGATAGCATGTAAAGTTAAGATGGGGTGGCCATGTAGCGCTTTGAATACTGCATGCCAGCATTCAGCAAAGGAAAGCCATTTATGCTGTTTGTGAGCTTTGTATTATGTGATAGTGTTCACCAAAAAGGTAGGTTTCTAGGATGTGCTGAGCCTTTCTATTTGGCTACCAGGATTTTTTTGGGTATTCATGTGCAATTTTGTCCCTGACAACTTGACTTATTTCACATTGTTGTTTTTGATCAATAGGCTAGTGAATGACTGTCTCTATTAGCCAATGGATCCTTTGAGGTCTTGACTTAGCATGATACTTGGTCCAGTTATGCTGAACGGCCAAATTAGCCACAGAAGAAAATAAAAAATACTTTATTGAATTAAATAAGATACAAAATAAAATATACAAAGTATTATAAATAACTAAATTATCTTTTATTTATTTTATCAAATTATCAATGTTACAATTAACAAAAGTAAAAAAAAAAAAAAATTCTGATAATTCACTTATGTTTTTAGTTTCACTTCTATTTTCACTTATGTCTCTACCGCCTCTTTTGGAGGTATCTCCATCATAAGAACTCAAAATGATCGGATATCTAACTCGATATTTTGCACCTAACCAATTATTAAAGAGAATGTACATTATTATTTTCTTCAATGTTACCCTGCTTCTTTTTTCGCTGCTATTCGACCCTTGTTGTTGAAGGTTAACTTGGATAATACTGTATTTGTTGGTAGGGCTAGGAGATCTCATGCTTTTTATGGAAGCACGTGAAATGCATGTTCGTTAGTTTTTCACCTTTCCAAAATCGTGAACTCTAATCGATTACTTTTGAAGTTGAAGTAATCATGTTGACTGTAGTATATAGAAGTTTTAATTGCATGCAAGTTGTGATGGACTCATGCCTTCATTTCTTCTATGATGTCAGTCATCCCATGTTGGTATATAATTCTTCAATATAGATAAATATACTACTTAAATTCACACAAATGTTCATAATTGTAGTAAACAGGCTCGCATGGGAGGATCTTTTCAATATTTTAATGTTTTTTTCCTAAAATATATTAAAGTATGATATCATTAAATATGTTATTTTTAATGCATATGGATATTTACTTAAAATTATTTTTCTAAATTTAATATTTACCTCCATCACTAGTATTATATGTCGGAAATCATAATCTTGATAAAAGGTAAAGTTGTTAGTACATAATAACAATTGAATAACAGTAGATTTGATATTGTATAGTAGGTAGCTGTAAGTTTGTTAGTGGCAGTATAAAATATTTTTAAAAAATGTTTAATCAATTCAATTATTTTCCAATTTGCATTTATAATCGATTCGGTTGATGGAATATTTTTATTGCAAAAAATGATTAAAACAAAACAGAAAGGATACATGGTGTCTTATATTAGGTAAGCAAAGTTCCATCATGTTGTGTAGCCAGTTTTCATTTTTTTGTTATTTAGTTTTGTTTGTATAATGTCCAGAAAGAAGATGTTTTAATAAATAAAATAATATTTTTTTATTTCTTTACGTGCGTATTTTGAATAAAATAATTTACTATTTAAAATTAAAGAAAATTGCAATTTAAATAAAGTAATAGTTGTATTATTATTTGAAGTATTGTTAAAAGAAATAAAAAATTTTATTAAAATTTCATTTTAATTTATAATAGTATTGATTGCACTAGAAATTGTGGAAGCAGAATGTGGGTGTTCAAAAATTATAAAACCAATAACTTTCTTCAAGGAGCAGGCCTTGTCTCTCAGATCCTCTTGAATACTAAGGTCTTTAGGTGGGTCAGATTTTCTCCCTAGTGGGCTGTCTCCTCCTTTGGGTGCTGGCATTCGTGTATGGGAGCAAGGAGCCCCCAGCACAGCTTGTCCAAACGAATGCATAGAAGTTTGGAGTAGCTTTAGGCACAATGCCCTATTGGGTGATGAGCGCATGCTCATCAAGGGCAGGTTGCGCATCACCATGACTACCTAGGGGGTCGTCGCCGTGGGAGGCGATGCCTCTAGCCGATGTGCTGGCTAGAGTATGAGCATTGACCGTGTTTGTTTTGTTGTTATGTAGTGGAAAGACTTTTCAGTTGGTTCCCACGAATGGTGCCAATGATGCATCATTGGATCTAGGTTGTTGAACGGGTTAGGGAGCTATTCGATTTTTCACGGCGGATCAAATTGGAGCCGGTCCGGTTTTCATTACTTCGAACCTGGATTCTGCGCAACCAATTGACAAACAAGTGATCAGAGAATAGCGGAAACTCGGTCCCTAGTTTATTCTTCGATGTTCAAGTCAGAAGTCTTTCCCAATAGATAGAAAGATACGAAGATATGAGAGAAACGCATGGATGCATATAATGGGGGATTGAGTGTTTGAATTCACTCGATTAGGGAGCGGTTTAGAGGTGCGCCCGGTTGAGAGGCGGCTTAAAGGGATGGAGGACCTGGCTTTACTATCTAGAGATTGGGCCTTGATTAGTGTGCCTGGCTAGGGGTTAGTTTAGAGAGATGAGGGCGCTCGGCTAGTGGGCGACTTAGAGAGATGATTGCACGTGACCCGGGGCCGTCTTTGAGATATGAAGGACTTGGCTCCTGAGAGTGCGCCTTAGAAGAGCGGTTGACTGGGAGGAAGGAACTTTGCTGAGTGCGCTCCACCAAGGGGCGACTTTGATGGAAAGAGGAAATCTCGTTGGACTCCTCTCCAGTTGCTAGCGAGGGAGGCTTTCGACACTTTGTTGCTCGAGTCATCCTTGCTGCGATGGCGGGTGAGAGTTCGAAGCAGGCAATGCACCTACACAGTCGCAAACCTGGATTGGAGGGTTGCTTTTAAGGCCGGGGGAGCTCTTGCTCTGCAAGGGGTGGCCCTTTCGATTTGAGGGAGGAAGTGTCAGGGTGAGCATACTCTGTCGGCCCCTTCTTCCTTTGCGTAACTCTCTCCTCTCTTCTAGGGTTTTGCTCTTTGGAACTTTCTCTTGCTCTCCTCTCTTTACTCTGACCTTTTAGCTACCGGGTGCCTCCCATTTTTCATTGAGGAAGGGAGATATATGTAGAGAGAGACCCGATTTTGCTTCCTTGGGGCTCATGGCCGGCAACAGTTGCCACGTGGGGATTCGCTGGGCTGTCCCGACAACTGCGTGTGCTGGCTATGGCAGTTGCCTTTTTCGGGGGTAATCGTGCGATCGTAGGTGATTCTCCCTGAATCTTCACCAAGCTGTTGCGGCAATTATTGTAAGCATCTCCCGCTTGCGTGCACCACTCTGTCCAGGTTGTCAGCCGTTGAGCTGGAGGGGCGCTTTGTACTGTGTTGGCTGCATGCACTGGTAATTGCTGTCTGGAGGACCATGCACTGTTGGGGGCACATGGGTTTGTCTGTTGGGGCGCGCACTTGTAGGTTGCATATGGTGGGTGGTCAACGCTTCGATGGGTGGTCGTGGGTTGTGTGCTCTTGGACCTTGGGCCACGGGGGCCTTCTCCTGGGCTGCGCCTTTCGGGCCGTTCTCCCGCTGTGGGCCTGGACCCCGGGTCGCTCCATGGGTGATGGACCCATCAAGTAGTATTGGCATTTGGGATAGGTTATGATTTTAATATCTTGGAACCACTATCAGTATGTGTTGTAGCTAGTATCGGAATATGGGAATAATTTTCTCTAATCCCTTCACTTCTGAAAATAGAAAAATTATGTGCCACAATTAATTATTAAATTATAAAATAATGGTATTAATATTTAAATTACAGATAAAAATTAATAAAAATTAATAGTAATGATAAAGTTATATCACTTGTAGTGTAAGAGAGTAGAGAGAGAGAGAGAGTAGAGAGTTATAAGAAAAAATGAGGAAAGGTTTGAGGTATTTATAAATTTGTAGTATTTTTGTTTTAAAAAAATTAGTATTTATAAATTGTCACGGGCTGGCATGGCACGTAGGCCAATAATGCAGTGGGCCCAACACTGTTCACTTCAGGCAGCTCGTGCCAGGTTATGGATGACATGGCACATTTAACACCTCTATTTATGTTGGCTATGTAGCTTTTGGATATTGTCGAAGAAAAGCTAGCCACTTGTACACTAGTCAAGGTTTTGGATATTTTGATAAATTGTGCATATTTAGTGGACCTATGAACCGCCACTAATGTTTGGGCAGACACCTTTAAAGACCATGCTAATGTGACTCAGAATGTTTTGGACCAGACTTGTAAAGACCGTAATGAACTATGTTTTAGTACATATGGCCTGAAGTTATTTGTTTTGTGGGTCTCTTTTCATTATATTTAATAAAAAGGGCCACTTAGTGTACAAATCTTTCTATATTACAAATTTTGAGACTGAGAGAGTTAAATATATGTTGACTTACCCTTGTAATACGTTGAGGTTGTTTCTATGGTTTGAAGTTATGACATTTATATCACAATAGAGAAAACTTAATGTTATGCCTAGGCTTGCCTTCTTTCATTTATTTTGTTGGCCCTAATAAATTTGTATGGACCTCCTCTAGCTGAAGAACAACTGCTCTGTAGTAATTTTATTATAGATTTTCTTATGCTGTTATAGAACTTACCACTGAGGCCCCATTTGAAAAAAGAATGCCCTGGTTTTGATTTAGATCTTCCAAAATTGCAACATGAGTTCTTTCCAAAAGATTGTGGTAGAGTCCACTATGTCACCTAGTAGAGATTGCCGTGTAGATTGCAAGCCTCAACTTAGTTATACCTTTTTGTTTAATTGTGGATTGGAGGTGATTTGCAGTTCATTAGATGTATGAAGCTGTCATGGCCTATTTTGATTACAAAATTGTTTTCCTTGTAGATAGTTTTCTTCCTCTTGGTGATAACTGTACTTACAGCCTCAAGAAGTAGCAATGACGCTCCCTTGGGCCAATCCTTTTGTTGCAGGCATTAGTTTCAAGAACAAAGGCTTATTAGTGTGGGCTGGAGCTATACGGCAGCTGTCATCGTAGCCTTCTTGGGGGTTTTTGAGAGAATTGTTTAGCTTGTAAATTCTTATAGGAATTATTGGTTTTGAGTTTGTTAATTGTCTACTAACAATCCAATGTTGGACACAAACATTCCTTCCATTTCCAACGAGCCAATAAATCCCCTCAAACCTTGTGAGGACTACATTTAGTGCAGGAGAGTGTGGTTTCACATTTAACTGGAGATCCAAGGGCATGTTTAGTTCAGAAAACTGAGATTGTATTCTGGAAGATTTTTCAACATTTTGGAAGATTCAAAAAATATGTTCAAGTCTATATATTTTTCAACTATTGACCGAGTTTTGAAAAACTATTAATCACCAAAAGATGATTTCCAAAATTTATCTGTCATTAAGAGAGATTTTTGATAGTTTTCTTGGTTGTATACTATCTTTTAATAATTTATGATTGTGAATTTTTTATTTATAAGCTTATAAATAATTCCAACAAAACAAGTTTCAATGAACAATTTCAAGGTGAGAATCAAGGTAATTAATTTGATTAACAACTAGTCACATGTTGAATAATTGATGTTATGCTAACAACTAGTAATAAACTGCCTTTTTGAAATGTGCGTTTTCTGGCCAATAACAAATAAATGCATTTACAAAAAATGTGGAAATAAGAAAGTGGAAAGTTAAAATAGAAATGGATAGTGAAAACAGAAATCTTTGGTTCTAACTAAACAAGGCCTAATTGTTTGACCTTAACGATTCAAAATTTAGTAAAACAATCTTTTCCCTACTGGATTGTTGCCACTGTAAGACTCCGGGGAAGTCGTGCCAGCTTTGTTCATCATTAGCTGATTGACTCACTTCTGGGATATTGTTTATCCTGAATTGCAGATTGTGCTTTATAAGGTAAGAGATGCATACTGCACAAACACTATAAATATGGGGAACTTATGAGGATTATATAAAGGTCTGTTTTTTTCAACTTGTAGAAGTTACTAATACCTTGCTTTATTAATGTGTTTATATATGTTTTAAACTGTTGTTTTTGTATGTTTTGAGGCCATTCAAAATTTACATGTAGTATAAGTATTTTATTGAAAACCAATTTCCTAAATTTCCGGTAGAGGGATTGTGATTCAAGCTGGCTCTGACCATGATTATTCACAAGATGTCCATCCAGGAAACCCACTATGACATTCTTGCTGTGAAGGAAGACTCAAGCTATGAAGAGATCCGTGCAAATTACAGATCTGCTCTCCTCATCTGCCACCCGGACAAATTGCATAATACAGTTAACTTGCCAAGATCAGGTGATGAATCAGGAGAGAGATTTATGAAGGTCCAGAAGGCTTGGGAAATTCTCAGCAACTCGAGCTCACGCGCTTTCTATGATATGGAGCTGCAATTTCTGAGAAGTGTAGTTGCTGATGATGTCCACTTAGAAGATATGTTGGCTGAAGATACCGGAGGGATCTCAGAGTTGTATTATCGGTGTAGCTGTGGAGATTACTTCTCAATTAAGGGCTATGAGTTGGAAGAAATGGGATGTCAATTGTCAAACTTTGGTGACGAGATTTCAGTGCTGACGCCAGATGCTATACCAGGTTCCATCATTCTTTCTTGTGGGTCATGTTCTCTAAAGATCCGTCTATTGATCAGCATCGATTCTAGGGTACCGGTTGTTGATAGAACTGTGAAAATATGAGATATGTTGACGGTTGTTTCTGCTTGGATGCATGCTGGTTTTGATTGCTCTTTTGGTCAAGTAAGGCTTTGATTGCACGAAGCAGTTGGTACAATTCATTGCTGAAAGACTAGGGATTTGATTGACCAGTGTGCATCGAGGGGTTTTTTAAGTGTATATATATATATTATCATCATCATCATCATCACCATCATCGGGCCTTGCTACAACAATATTTCATGGTATCACGCAAAAAATACAATATGTTGCCTAATTATTAACATAATCGGATATATTAGTTGATATATCTTATACTTTTAGATATATCTGTCAATATTTGATTTTTAGGTTTTTATTTGCCAAAAAACATTCATTATTTGATATGTTTGAAATAAATAATTGTAACTCGATATGGTTGATACTGATACAGTTACTACCGATACCTAAAAATTTCATCCATGAACTCAAGGCATGGTTGGTCTTGTTACGTAATAGGCCTCGGCATGCCCTTCGTTGTTGGAGGGATACACAGAATGTTGACGATTTTAGTTCCTGTTTTCATAAGGAGAAATGAATAATCTCTTGGACTTTTACAATGGGTGGAGCTATGGGGCTAGAATTCTCCCCTCCACTCCTTTGTTTTGTAACTACTAGGGAAGTTAAAATACTCATTGAGAGAGTGAGTCGTGATCATTTCTGTTAGGGTAGGTGGTGATCCGAGTATCCACTCGGACATCTTAGACCCGTTTGCCCTTAGAAAGGGTGGCCGAAGCCTTAACTAAATATTGGTTGTCTAAGTGGCGTTATCTCGGAGGCCCAGAATGATTGGTTGAGTATACCGGTGACACTGCCTTTCTGGATTTTTTGGGCACTGTTTCAACTTGGAATATAGATTGGACTCTTGTGCATTTATTTGGTGTCGTTGACCCAACAGGGTCAGAAACTTCCAGCTGTGCTCGGGTCCCTTGGCCGCACTAATTTAACTGGGCATGGCAACTCATTTTGTTGGGAATTCCTTTGGAATTTTATTGGATTCCATCCGATATGATATCTTTTGGGAGGTGAGAAGGTGAAATTGCTGATGGATTCAACTAAACTCCGGCCAAAATGGGAAATCCAGTTGGAGATTATGGTGTGGGTAGTCAATCCTATCGATCTGGATAATTAGATGAAAAGATATGTCGTGAAAAGAATAAATAATATCTGTGAATAAGATTAGGCATGGATAGAATTAGGAGTATACAATCTCTTATTTGGTTAGTAAAACTGAATGAATATTTTTACTATGCTAAAATAAATTCTGTGTCGTGTCATGCGGACGCAGTTTTTGTGGTTGACACTGTCGCGGCAGCTGCTGGCATTGAGATGGCTATTGGTCAAGGATGGATTGTTAGGAATGGTGAATGAGGCTGACAGTGCTATAACCATGGATGCGATACTTTTATTGAATACTTGATTAGATGAAATTAGAATTTAATTTCACCTTTTATTTGCAGGAAATCTCAAAAGATTTATTCTTTCTATTTGATGCGTTATGGATTCAAATTTTAAACGGATTCGGATCGAGCTATTCGTTGGATTCTGGTCTCCGTCCGCCGAGCTTAGGACCCTGCATACCACAACGTAAAATAAGAGGTCAGGTGACGGCAAAATTTGTTCCTACCAAAAATATTTCGACGCTCAAATTGGTATAGAGCCTTCTGAGAATAAGAAGGTAAAATGCAAAGGATGTAAGGATGGATGCTTGGAGTGTGTTTGGGAACATTGATGCACTTGTAGAGAGAGTGACTTGGTTGGAAGTTGCTTGTATAAAGCAGTTTCCTCTTGATACTTAGTTCGCAAGGGACCACGTGTGGAGAGGATAAGGAAAACGTTGGAAAGCTTGAGAGCGTAGGGAGCTTATGTAAGCTTTAGCTTACTAGAGGGCATTTCATAGGCAACAGAGAGCGTGCCTGTGGAGTGAGGCTTCATGGTCTTTTATAGCCATGTTCCTCCACAGCCTTCCTTACATAGCGATGTGGGATGTCCGCTTTCTGTGTAGATCATTGCCTTCATTGCTTGGATGTGGGTGCCATTTTTGACTGCAACAGTTAAGAATGTTGATCCCTTTTCTTTTGTGCAAAGTAGCCGTTAGGGTTTCTTCTATGGATTGTGTGCCGATTCGTGCGCTTTCCTTTCGGGATGTGCTCTAATTCTGAGAGGTTATCGTTACAATGGAGATTGCCTTTCCTGGAGGCACGCAGAATTAGGATTGGTAACCGTTGAGGCATGCGTGGGCTGACTTTAACTTGGGCTGCATTTATCTTGGGCCGCACCCGGCCTACTTTCCGTCTTTTCGATTTACGTCTCTATTGACCGCCCGGAGCACAGCTTGACCTTTGCTTAATTTGGGCCACTTACTCCTTTCAGCCCAGCCTATTTTTGGCGTCCCCATTACTAATCCCCCATGCCGGTGGCCTGGGATTCTGGCTTCCGGCATATTCATGATAGAACGTGTTTAGGCTACGTTATCCCTTCAAGCCTGTCCTAGATTCTCTAACCCATTATTGCTGGTGTGATTCCCTTACTCTCATCTTCGGGCCCGTTGCCTACTTCATTTGGACCCAATGGACGGAGTGGGGATGGAGTGGGTGTGGTTGTTGATCGGATTTGCTGACCAGGGTGCTTGAATCTAGAGGATAAAGTTGGAGAGAGCGTTGACCGGATTCGTTGACCGCTGCGTTAGAATCTGAAGGACTGAGCTGAAGAGAAAAAATTAACCGGATTCGTTGACCATAATGTTAGAATCCGGAGAACTATGCTGAAGAGAAAAAGTTGACCAGATTCGTTGAACGTATCGTCAGAATTCGGAGAGTTGAACTGAAGAGAGAGTTAACCGTTTTGTTTGAATTTGGAGAACTAAACAGGAGAGAGGGTTAACCGGATTCGTTGACCATTTGTATCAGAATCCGGAGAGTGGTGTGGTTGTGTTGCAAGACGAGTGGTTCGCAGAGTACTCTGAGTCGGCCATGACTTTGCTCGATTGCGACCCAGTCTGGCGCCCTAGACTCAGTCTGGCGTCTCAAATCCCATTCGGTGGCTTGGATTCGCATTCGGCGCTTAGATCCACTCTGGCGCCTCAAATCCAGTCCGCCGCTCCTTGCCCAGCACTTAGATCTGGCCCGGCTGCATGCCAGCCTAGCTCCAAAATCAATCGTGCTTCACGGATGACGATCTAGAGTCCCGTCAGTTCGACGCTGCTCCTTCTCGTCTAAGCCATGTCTCGTGCCCAGGACAAGTCCGATGCCCGGGTCATGTCCAGTTGAGTCCTAGCTTGGTTCCCAGATCTAGCCTAGCCACTAAACTGTCTAGAGCCGAGATCAAGTCTAGCCATGTCCTAGACCAGTGCCTAGAGTTAGTTTAGCCGAAACCAATCCAGAGCCCGGAATGGGCCTCAGTAGGCCTGAAACTGCCAAGGGACGGAGTGTAGCGACTTGAGGCTCCAGAGGCCATGGACAACGAGCTCGACCCACTTTCTAAGTCTCTACGAAAAGCAGTGTCAAGAAGCCTTGAAGGAAATCTTATTGCAACGGCCTATAACATCCCCATGTCGACAACACCTCCTTGAGTAACAATGCTGGCGGACGAGCAGCCCCAAAAATGTGCACTAGCGCCCACTTTCAGACCTCATGTATCCAACCGAAGATGTTACGTTGGGGGCTTCGTCCTCCGACTCCTAAACTAACAAAAGTGGTCACGAGCGACACGGCCTAGCAGCGGCCAGAAGGCAAGCCAAGCTATGAAGCGCATGTGAAGGCCCAAAGCGGCATGATCCACGCCGCTCCAAATGTCACCAGGAGGCGCTAACCTCAAACCCTATAGGCTTGTGAGGCGAACTCGACCTTTCAGAGAGTAGAGGCCACAAATGCGAGACGCCAACTTGAGTAGTCATTCCCTTGTTCATGGGCCGTCATTGGCCCTGATGATTCTCCCGAGTAAGGCACACTAGTCAGCAGGCCAATCCCGCTGCAACGCCTCTTGTTGACCCATTGCTTGGAAGCAGACTCTGCAAAAGTTATGGCAACACTTGCAATGGGGGCTCAACGTGCTCGGCCCACCACCCATTGTATTGTAGAAAACGTCATCCGGCTAAGCACCGCACCGGTCCAGGTCACTCGAGGTAGTATTAGCCGACAATGGGATCCAAATCACTGGCCAACAGGTTACCTAGCATGGCAGTAGTGCGCTACCCAATCAATTCATGGCAAATGACCAAATCCCACGGAGTATAGGGGCCATAAGCCAGGTCGCCTACCAAAGCACTCCAACGACCATCCGAAGTGGTGCACGCTAGCCGTGCACCTGGGGCGGTGAGCTGGTCACAAGAACACCACTTACATACCAACGATTTCACATCGAATTCAAGTAAGTCTTGCATACACCATACTGCTTGCTTGAATCATGTTTCCATTAATAGGATAGTAATATTATCTGCTCATACAAGTAATTACATAATACTGCATAAAATCATGCGACCTAGACTGCCCTTGTGTTAGGCGGGTCTTCACCCGCCCATGACTAAACCTCAGTCACATTCCGAGCGGCCCATTAGTAGTCGAATAAAACCTCAGTTCCATTCTGAGTGGCCTACTAGCGGTCGAAATAAACCTCAGTCCCATTCCAAGCGGCCCACTAGCGGTTAAATTAAACTTCGATCCTATTCCGAGTGGCTCACTAGCGGTCAGATTAAACCTCGGTCTTTCCAAGCGGCCCATGCACGGTCATATTTGAACCTCGATCCTGTCACCGAGCAGCCCATGTGAGGTCAAACTTAAAACCTTATGCGGTTTTTCAGCATGCGTATGGCGATCTTCTCCCGAAGGAGAGAGTACCATCAGTCAACGATGGTCGGCAGACTAGGACCAGAAGCATAAAAGCTACGATGTCCTCAAATAGGATTGAGCATTGACAATACATGCGGACGACAGCCTAGGCTAGCAAAAGCCTAGTAACGATAGCCTCAAAGCTTAGCCGACAATGACATCTTCTTAGCGCCACGACCTCCTCTTGGCAAGGGCGAGCGCGACCAACCAAACACTTTCGTCAAAGTCAGGAGGCTCAGATGACAACCACGTCTCCTCAGGGCTACGACTTCCCTTCACAGGAACAATCGAAATCAGATGCAAGTCATCCCCAGCAACTCAGACACTTCACTAGAAAGTAATGAGGCATCCTCGAAGAGGGAGTTTTTGAGATCGGGATCCCGGGCTTGGTCGTGGTCACGATATTGACCCATTTGCTCGACCTGAGAGCCAAATGATCCCTAGTTCCAGCAACTAAGCTTTCTGGGGGCTCCTCACTTCCAATCCCATTAGCTGACTTGTCAACAGTAATGGACGACAAGAATAACCTTTCCAGGGAACGCAAGGTGCATCCTATTGCCACAGCTCGAATGATCAGTTATCTTAGGGTAAGTCGCCTCCCGATCTCTCGAAGTGCGTCCTTACAGCGAGGAGATCTGATCTTAAGCCTGAGATCTTCCCTCTGCGAGCTCTTAGATCTTGCCTGAGACTCGGACGGCTCACGGTCAAAACCGGCGAAGGTTTCCCTTCTATTTCCAAAAAATTGACCAAGTCATATTTACGCCGATCCCGAGCACCCCATTTCAGAGGCACCGATAAGATCCAAGGTCGGCAAGGTGATCTGATCCCGAGCCTAAGATCTTCCCTCCAAGAGCATACTTTCTCCAGAAGGCGGAGCCAAATCAAATCACTCATCGCATTTATTGCTGGGATTATGGCCACCCTTTGAGGTGACACATGGCAATAATTGACGGGACGCTCAACGACTCATCAAGTACCTAGCCGGCAGATGAATAAAATAATGTGTCAAAAACTCTTAGTTTGTCGATCAACGGATCCGGTCAACCAGTATTTCTGTCTTAGCTTTGCTCTCTGGATTTAAGCACTGTGCTCAGCGGAACAGGTCAACAAAAATTTTCGGCTCTACACTGCTTTTCGGATTTGAGAAATTTGGTCAACAGATCTGCTCAATCACCATTTTCATCTCCGCTTTGCCCTCCGGATTCGAGCGCTTTGGTCAGCGGAATTGGTCAATAAAGATTTTCGACTCCGCATTGTTCTCGAAATTCGAGTGCTTTGGTCAACAGATTCGGTCAACCAGCATTTTTGTCTACGCTCTGCTCTCCAGATTCAAGTGATTTGGTCAACGAAATCGATCAACAAAGATTTTCAGCTCTGCATTGCTCTCTGGATTCGAGCGCATTGGTCAACAAAACCGTTCAATCATATTTCTGGCTCCATTCTGCTCTTCAGATTAAGCGATGCGGTTAACCAAGCTGGTCAACCATCAATCTGGTTCTATCCTCTCTCTAGAGTCAAGCATTCCAGTCAATGAATTTGGTTGACGACCTCCCCTTTTTTCTCCGACTAGGCCATCTTGATTCTAAAATTGCCGCTTTTCATGTGTCGGGCCTCCCGGCTAGGAACCGCAACCCCGATCCGCTCCAAAGTACAAAATCAAGATAGAGGCACTAGATGGAGACCCTCCAGCGAGCTCCAGGGGAAGGGTCCAGATTTGAATGTTGTTTTAAAACAGACGAGATTTGAGTGCGGATTCAAATTTTGTCGGCAGGCTCCCACATGAAAAGAAGTGACCAAAATAGTCCAAGAGCCGGGGCTCAAGATGGCGACACTAGAGATTGCGCACCACGTGAGCTTTGTACCTACAGGCAGAGCAGCATGCTTCCCGCACCACTTGACGAAGAAGCTTTGACAGATGCACGTCAACTTATAGCACACAGGGAAGCAAGAGGAAGCGTTAAGCGCCAAAAGGTCATCCACCAGATAAATCTGCAAAGAACCAAAAAACAGGGGGGTCACGTCGAGAACAGTGAAAAAGAGAATTCAAGTCAGACTTGGGGGAAAAATATGACCAGTTTCGTTCTATCATAAACATGTCGGAGACTGAAAATTCGGACTATTAGTATGAGGGCTACTGATGGGTCCAGCAACTATGGGCCCAAGGGGTCAAGCCCCACAGCAGGCCCGCAATCCAACATAGATTTTTTAAAAATGAAGAGTCCCACATTGCTCCAGCAAAAATAGTGTATATGCAAGCCATGCTATAAATTCAAGCACCCTCAAGTTTGGAAGGATAAGTTTGAAGAAACTCAAAAAGCTTCATAAGGCTCTATATGGCTTAGAGAAGGGCGCAGCCATTGCTAGCTAATTTCTAATAAGAACAGATTAGCGGCCAAGAGACCCATTGTCCTCCTCCCATCCAGGAGGCTCCTCGACCCTTCGTCCGTCCGGAGGCCTCTCGGCCATCCTCCAATCTCGGAGGCCTTTAGCCCTCTTCTCGTTTGGAGTCCATTGACTCTCCACTGCCAGGAAGTTCTCAGCCCTCATTTCGTCTGGAATCCATCAACTCTCTGCCAGATAGGAGGCTAATTAGTCCCGGAGACTCTCAGCCCTTTGCCTGTCCGGAGGCCCCCCGGCCATCCTTCAGTCTTAGAGGCTTTTAGCTCTTATCTCGTTTGGAGGCCCTTAGCCTCTTTTCATCTCGAGGCCATCAGCCCTCCTCTAGTCCCGGAGGCTTTCAGCCCTCCGCCTGCTAGGAGGCCTTCAGCCTTCTTCCTATCCGGAGGCTATTATCCCTCCTCCTGTCAATAGGCCTTCAGCCCTCATCTTATCCACGAGGCTCCGAAGGCCCCTTGGCCATCTTCCAGTTCTAAAGGCCTTTAGCCTTCCTTTCAGTTGGAGGCTATCGGTCCTCCGCCGCCAGGAGGCCCGTAGCCCTTCTTTCATATGGAGGCCATTAAACCTCTGCCAACTAGAAGGCTTTCAGCCCTCATTTAGTTCTAGAGGCTTTCAACCCTCATCCCGTCCGGAGGCCATCATCCCTCATTTAGTTCCAGAGGCTTTCAGCCCTCCTCCCGTTCGGAGGCCTTTGGCCCTCCTCCAGTCAGGAGGCCCTCGACCCTCCTCCTGCCCGGAGGCCCTTGGCCCATCGTCCTGGAGCCATGAGCCTTCCGTCCCAGAGTCAGGATCTCGCTGTCTAAGAGTCAACCCTCTACTCAGGTAATCAGGATGTTGACCTACCGGTGTAGCTTAGTCATTCTTCTCTAAACGGCCCCTTCATCGGGCGTATCTTTAAGTTGCTCTCCACGGGCGCACCTCTAAGCCGCCCCTCTACCGGGCACACCTCTAAGCTGCCATATGTAGG
The DNA here is from genome assembly GCA_025585075.1 of Nepenthes mirabilis. Taxonomy (NCBI): domain Eukaryota; kingdom Viridiplantae; phylum Streptophyta; class Magnoliopsida; order Caryophyllales; family Nepenthaceae; genus Nepenthes; species Nepenthes mirabilis. The sequence goes on along the minus strand of JAODPA010129067.1, from coordinate 863 downwards.
TATACCTCTAAGCCGCCCATTAGTTGATGTATCCGAACGCTCAATTTACCGGTATATGTATATATGCATTCATCGCATTCTCCTAGCATATCTCTATTTTCTGATAAAGATTTCTGACTTGAACGTCAGAGGATATACGGTGGGAGCAATTTTCGCCGTCCTCTGATCTCCTATTTGTAATTTGTGGTGTGCAGGTTTCAGATTAATTGTGACAGATATTGGATCTGCTCCAATTCGATTCACAGCAGAAAAATAAAAGGCTCCCCAATCCGTACCACAACTTAAGAACCAAGGACGCATCACTATTTATATTCTTTCTATTTGTTCTTTCTATTTTGAGATATTTAGCATTTCTTAAATTATAATATAAGTACGATATAGTTGTCTTTACCTGAAAGTATCTCCCCATCCAAGTATTTTATGTATTTTGAGATATATTATTTGCTTTTTTTTTAAAAAAACTACAATTTAGATACTTAAAAGACAACCGGTATACACAGTATTCGGAAATTGTCAGTAATATTTTTTTGGGTATTTTATTTTAAAGAAAATTAATCTATTTATTTTTTTTTTTCAAATTCCTAAAACTGTTTAAAAAAGGAATGGCAAATAATTAGAGGAGGAGGATGAAGTGAATCTGCTGAAGCTCAAGCTCTCTAGGACTCGGTTAGCTAAGGCGCTGCCATCGGAGTTTATTATTTTTGTTACGACCTACTTTAATTTATTTGTTGAAAGTCTGGCCGTTGATATCCGGGACATTGCTAATTAATATAAATGTTAGTAACTATGTAATTATTATTTTTGCAATGCTAATATAAACAAAATGGATGAAACGTTGATATTTAATTTTTTTTATCATCATC
>JAODPA010129056.1:4594-17085 GCA_025585075.1 Nepenthes mirabilis | reverse complement strand
TACTACTATATTAATATATATGGTTTCCCTTAAGGACTAAGAGTTTTATTCCGTGACACTTAAGCCCCCCACCAACCCCAATAATAATAATAATGATAATATGGAGAATCATCATTTTTAGTGGTAGGAGTGTCAATCTGATAAATTAATTGGCAAGAGGAGGGTTGATTTGGGCAGAGAAAGTGAAAAAAAACAAATAGATGAGCAATGAGGACAAAGGTGAAGAGTATGTTTTCAGCTTCCTCATTTTCGTTTTATGTAATTTTTTGTGTGCCTTCTGCTGTCCACTTCAAAATTATTCGTCAGTTTGTTCAGCTAACAACCACTCGATTCTCTCTGACTACACTCCTCTATCTTCCTGCTGCGGTTGTGGAGTGTATTTGTATGAGTGGGCTTTCTGGATGCGTGTTTCCGTGAGAAAATGAATACGCAAATCTTCCATACTCGCGGATCAGCTAGCCCTTTCCATCTTCAGATTTGAACCGCATTCCCTTTCCTTAGGTATGAGTAATCCCTGATTTTATCCCTTCCTAAAGGCGTACGTGTCTGGGTATTTGTTCTGATCTCTTAATTTTTTTTTCCCTTTATAAAAATGTGGGCAGTTAAAAGGTTTCCTGATCTAGCATATGATTTTTTTTAAACTTTCTCGTGCCCTAGATTTGGCTTTCTATCTGATACTGGTGATCATTTTTTTGCCTAAAAGTCGTTTATATTTTCCACTTTTTCCTTTTACTTTCTGTTTCTGATTTCCGAAACTGATGGGCACTTCGATTTTCGTACTGTTGGGTTTGAATATGCTGCTTCTTATACATGTGAACTGACGTAGTGTAGACAATTTACTTGATTTTTTTCCCTTTTTTTGATTCGAATTAGTGCTTTTGTATCAAGTCACGGTGCTATTAGTTGGACTTGAAAATTGATTAACAGCTATTGGGACTCATGTTCCTGGTTGCGGTGTGAGAATACGAATAATTCTTTTGGTGAAATTTGCTCTCAGAGCTCTTCCCGGGGGAAGTTTGCTGATTTAAACTGTGTTTTCTGTTACTGTGTTTATGATCTAGTACACTAATCAGTGCTTTTGACAGCTGGATTTGGTCCTGTTTTGTGGGACTTAAGCTTTATTATTGTTGATGATGTATATCTGATTTTAGGCTCATAATCGTTCTTTATGGCTAATCTTTCCATTTTCCAGGAGGGAAAATAGCTGTATTATTTGTCCAGGCACACTTTGCTTTATTTGTTTGTACCTCATTCCTATGCTATTGTATATGGACCGCTAGGCCATGAAGTTGGTGCAGTTACCTTTCTGAATGTCTTTACACTTGGGATCTTTCTTAGTATCTCTATATGAGAAGTGTGTTGCAAAAGTATAAGTTACTATTTTTCTATACTTATCATCATGGTGATATTCTTTATGTTGGTGTTGCCCAAAATTTGTCTGTTGAACCCTATTTGTGGTTTGTGCATATAAAACTTTGTCCATTTGACCTTCCTGCATAGTTCCCCATCAGAATTCATCCAATCAGCATGATGGGTTCTCGATTCGCATCCCATCAACTAAGCAGTGGCCTTTATGTCTCGGGACGGCCCGAACAACCAAAGGAAAGACAACCTGCCATGAGCTTGACAGCCATGCCTTATACTGGTGGTGATATTAAAAAATCTGGAGAGCTTGGGAAAATGTTTGATGTCCCCATGGATGGATCAAGGTCAAGGAAATCTGGACCTATCAATAGTGTACCTTCTAGGACTGGATCCTTTGGTGGAGCTACATCTCACTCGGGTCAAATCATGCCAAATTCTGCAAACCGTGCTACTTCTGCTTCTGCTGGGATCCCTAGTTCAGCATCTATAAATAAGTCATACTCTGGGCCCCCTCAAAAACATGGTGAACCATTAAAAAAGTCATCTGGCCCACAGCCTGGGGGAACTGTTTCTCGGAAACATTCTGGTCCTCTGCCTCCAGTTCTCCCAACTACGGGCTTGATCACATCTGGGCCTATTTCTTCTGGCCTTCTGAATTCTTTAGGGGCTTCTCAAAAAGCATCTGGTCCACTAGATGCGACTGGTTCGGGCAAACTTCATACTCCTATGTTGGCTGTAACTAAACTTAGTAAGGAAGATGAGTATTCTTTCCGCAGGAGCTTTCCAAAGCTAATTCTATGGGCTATGGTCCTGCTGTTTGTGATGGGGTTTATTGCTGGTGGTTTCATTCTTGCAGCTGTCCACAATCCCATTCTTCTCATTGTTGTGGTGGTTCTTTTCAGCACCATTGCAGCAGTCTTTACTTGGAATCATTATTGGGGATGGAGAGGTATCACAAGTTTTATTGCCCAATATCCAGATGCCAAGCTTCGAACTGCAAGAGATGGCGAATTTGTTAAGGTTTCTGGGGTATGTTGATTCTTGATGTTTGTTGTAATAACGGCACTGTTTCTTTGGCCTCACAATAGTTTCCTGACCTACACGATCTAGATGGTACTGATTTTTCTTTTAAAAAACCCTGCATGGTCTCGATTGTCTCACATCAGTATCCCACTTTCTTTAAATTGATATTTTCTAATGCCATTTTTCACCCGCTTCCTCATTTTCATTATGGTTCTTAATTAGAGTCTTCATCATGCTAAAAGTGCTATTATCTGAAAATCAAAGAGAGTTTGTTTTCTGTGTATGTCTTTATAGATTCCAATTGACTAACTATTAAGCTTTAGCAGAGTTTTGGAGAATCTTTTCGTGTAGCAACTCACTTTGTGTTTATTGTCCATGAAATTGATACCTTTAAAGTTAAAACCATGAAAGATAACCTGTAATTTGTTTTTTCTTTTCTCCTTATGTCCTGAAACTAGGGCATGCTTAATTCATATCATCATTTTTCCCTTCTTGTGCCCTTTACGGCCTGTTAGAGCTTGCGGAGTTTATGATTGGCATGATAGTAGTAAGAAAAACTTTGAGGATTGATTGTAAGTACTAGATCAGGATGATTATATATGAAGTGAACTATGTTCATTGCCATTCTCGGAATACTTCGGAATTGTAGCGAGGCAGAAAATTGAGTTGACACACCTTAGGGACCCTTTTGGCAATTTACATGAGTTTCTACCAGTTTACTGGTGTGTCCATGACAAATTCATTGATGTAATGTAGGAATAGCTCTTTCATTTGTTCTTTTCCTCGGTTTTTGCCCTATCAATAGTGCTTATCCTAGATCTAGAGCACTCATAGATGAAAATATCAATATCAGTATCAATATTTGTTATAATCATATTGATATCAGACATATTAGACAGTACATATCGGTTTTTGATATATTAGATGGAAAAAAAAATTTCTGAAAATCATATATTGGCACGGTCATATTGGTCGATATATCTGTTATATTATTTGATATAAAAACATATCACGATACTATCGCGATATCAAGAAATATTAGTATCGGGGGGTAATAATAAAAATATATGTCGGCCGATATGATCTATCGGCCAATTTTGCATCCATGGAAGCACTCCTTTTCCATTCATAGAGAAATCTAATCATTAAAATAAAAATAAAAAATGGTGGAAGGTTATGATGCTTTCCATTGCCAAAGAGTAGATATTTGCTAATCTGAAGTCTTGAAGTATTGCATGAATATCCTACGCCATCAGGTACCCTTCCCCTTCAAAAAAGTGTGTCAAGTAGGCATAAAGTCGATATTATGGACAGATCACAATGCCGCCCTAAACCAGGTGCATGAAGAGTTAGAGAGGATGAGAAAGAAGTTATTTTATTATTTTTTTTCAAGTACTCTACGGGATGTTTTTTCTGGTCCTGCTGCTCCTCATATGATCTAGATTTTTATGAGACTCATTATATTGTGGTGTCGTGCTAATGGCTTTTGGATTCCTCTGAAGTCCATAGAATGCTTGCTTGTGTATGCGTATCCTTGCATCTATTCAAGCTGTGTGAAACTCAAATGTGATGTCTTTCTTCTGGTAGGTGGTTACCTGTGGAAATGTACCTCTGGAATCATCCTTCCAGAAGGTTCCTAGATGTGTGTACACATCCACAAGCTTATACAAGTACCGAGGATGGGATTCAAAAGCTGCTAACCCTAAACACTGCCCTTTCACTTGGGGACTTCAATCCCTCGAGGTAAGATAATGTGGCATGCTACTTTCGAATAATTTCACAAAGTATTTGTTGCAATGCTAGTGCGATTTTTGTGTGCCCAGTGAATATGCTGCTTTATTCATTTATATGAGGTTGTAAAGCAGGTATGAATAGATGAATTGACAGATCTTTTGATGTCTTGATTCTATCAAAGAGCAGATACTGTAGATCTTGATGAGACTTTACCTATTAGCAATCTTTCTATTCATGGGCGTGGTGCTGACCAACTGTTCTTACCCAGCAATTTCTTTTGCCTCCACTTATCCAAATGCCAACCAGCGTCCTGACCATCGATGAACATGCATCCATGGTATGGATGAAAATATCAAAATCAATACAAGTTATATACATATAGGTATTCACTATACCGAGAGATAAGGTTGGGATCAGACATCATGGACTAATTTTTGTTCTCATGATCACATCAAAATTGAGAAATACTAAAATTTGATTATTTATAATTTCTTTACATATTTGAGAGGTTTTAGTCAATTTTATCCAAATTAGTATTGATATTCTTGTAGGTTATTAAAAGTATCCCAAAACTTAGGCTATGCATTTGTATGTTTTATACCTCTACAAAACAAACCAGGTTTAGGAATATTTAAGACATGTGATTTAAGTTTCCAAAAACAAAGCGAGGCAAAAATTATAAAAATTAGATGATACATGCCAAAATTAGAAAATATTGGGCATCGGGGGATTTTGATATCGAGGTATATCATTCGATATTTTTACATTGAACGCCAAAGGTCCTAGCCGCCAAGATACCCTTTATGAATGTGCTTGAAAATTTTATATTTATATCTGATTTGCTAGACGCTCAATTGAATTTTATGTGAAACTTTATGAGTTTGCTCGCACTTTCTCACCTGTCTTAGCTGGTGATTATTTACAAACCCTTAGAATACAAGGGGAAAATTGTCCAATTTATAATCAAATTTTGTATCGTTTGGTTGTTGATCTGGGAGTAAATGTTAGCTTCCTCGTGATTGTGTATTGCCATTGAGGCCCCTCATGTGCTTCACTTTAATATCGTGTTATGTGCATAATTTGCAGAGACATGTGGTTGATTTTTACATCTCTGACTTCCAATCTGGGTTGAGGGCATTGGTCAAGGCTGGGTTTGGTGCTCGGGTGACTCCATATGTTGATGAATCTGTTGTCGTTGACATCAATGCATCAAACAAAGATATTTCACCAGAATTTACCCAGTGGTTGGGCGAGAGAAACCTCTCCAGTAATGACTGTGTGATGCACTTGAAAGAAGGGTAAGTAGTCCTTGTCCATTTATTTGGGCGTACTTCTTTTCCTGATCTTCATGTCCCTTACAAAACAAAGATGGAAGTTAAATGTGTTTCCTCTTTAGTTGCCATGGAACACGTTGAGCATAGGCTGTGAAGAAGGTTCTTAATCGAATCATCATAGCTAATGTCTTCTGGAAATAGGATGTTGAGGAGTTATGCTGTGGCTGCTGATAAATTTTCTTTTTCCCCGGATATTCTTCTTCCTTTTTTGTCATCGTGCCAACAAATTCAAAAGTTAAAACCGTTAGGTATGCATTGTCCACTCTCCATGCACCCGTTCTAGCCACACGCTTTGGCTCTCTAATTCCATATTTCCCTCAATTCAAATTTAGGAGTTGAAAGTATTTTTCCAATTGCGGTTTCTCCCTAACATAATGGTGGAAATTTAAAAGGCTAGTAACCATTCTTTGTCATAAGCAAAGACAATCACATTTATATTGTCTTCTTATCGACACCATCTATAATCTTAACTCCGCTAAAAACTTGGCAACGACAAAGCTTTATATCCTACCAAGTGAGATCGGACATATGAATCTACTTTCATCATTCAACTTAATTTAGTACAATATAATCCGATAGCGTAAGTAATTTTCAATCATTATTTATCACGTCACACTATATTTTCATAGGCTTGCATCTTCTTTTTTTTTTTTTTTGTTCTTTCCTGTAATCACAAACAACTTACATTTTTTTCACATTTAGCAAATACTCTGAGTGTTCAAACTATCCTAAATATCCTTCTTGCATCTTATCTTTTTTAGGTGCAATCTTTCAACATTCACAGATATTATCATTGCTACAAGCCCAACTAGTCAAACTAATCTCGGTGGGTAATGATGATAGGTACATTAAAGAAGGTAGCTCCGTGAGTGTCATGGGACTTGTGCAGAGAAACGAGAACGTGTTAATGATCGTTCCTCCTCCCGAGCCATTCACAACGGGGTGCCAGTGGACTAGTTGTATGCTCCCTGCTAGCCTCGAGGGTATCATTATGAGTTGTGAAGACTCCTCAAAAGTTGATGTGATTTCGGTATGAGAACGGTGTCAGATTTTGCTGGGTTTTAGCACTTTGTTTTATTGAAGTGATAGCAGTCGTGGTACGGGTATTCGCTCGGGTGTATAGTCTATATGGTTCTTTCCATGCTGAAAGGAGAGAAAAATTGGGGTTTGAAGTTGATGAAGAGATTTGAGGATTGGGTTGTCTGTGAAGAAGTGCTTCAAATGATTATTTTGAGTATTATGGCTTTCCAGTTCAATGTATCATAGGAGTTGGTAATTAAAATATACAATGCTTTCTTCTGGTTTTTGAATTTTGATTCCTTCTGTGGCTTGATGTTTGCTTTGGAAGACTTGGTTTTTTTTATATTTTATGAATGTACTCTTAGATTCAATGGCATATGTGGTTATGTTTGTTGTACAAAGCTTGATTTATATAAATTTAGGAAATACTTCATGAATTGTCATTTTAATCCATTTACTCCACCATTAATTAGCAATGTTCTAAAAAATACGTGTAAATAATTCAATTATAATGCTTGTGTCTCAACTCTGAATCAAGCATAAGCATCACCTTCATTTGACGCTTGGATTATGCATCAATTTTAGTTGCATTTATAGGAAAAATTATCGAACGCATCTTATCATTTTGATTAAATTTTATTCCATACAAGAATAAATTAATGTGCTAATCAAAATTTACTGACTAAATTAATATGCCTCTGATTCCACCGGTTGGAATTATGCATCAATTAATAAAACTTTACCATGCTCAGAAAGCCTACATTAACATTTTTCTCATATTTTCCGCTCATCTCCTATCCTTTTACATCTAGAACTCTTTTCATTCATAAATACGTGATAAAATTACCTCAACACCTAAATAGAAATTGCATCAATTAAATAAATAAAAGGGTTCGCTGGATAATTGGATCGATCATAGCAGGCATTGTAGTTCTCGTTTTCATCAGGGATCCAGAATGGCACACACACTAAACGTCATCATCTTCTTTCTCGTTTTTTTTCTGTGGCTTTGCTGCGTTGTTGGTCAATTTGTAAAGAGGGAGGGGGGCAGACATGGAGGAGGAAGAGGAATCCCTTTAAAAATGAACCCAAAATTAAACTCTAAAGTGAACTCTACAACTTAGAATAAACCATAAAAATTAAAATGTCGAAATTATGAATGGAATCATAATATGAGACCTTTACTTTTTACAATCTAATCTAAACCGTGGGATTCATATTGGAATCTAATTTTAAATTTACCCTAAGAGCTCTCAAGGAAAGGACAGCAAGAGTGCTTAACTGGAAGAGAGAGAGGGATGAGAGCAATATGGCTGATGCAGACTAAAGGGGAGGAAAAGGTGGAGATATTGAGGCGTGGTGGTAGAGAGAAGAGCGGGGAGCACATTGTTTGGTTGTGGTGGTGTGGAGGATGATAGAGGGGCAGGACGGTGGATCACAGCGAAAGGGCAAAGAGTTGGAGGAATCAGATGACTCGGGGGGACTTGGGAGAGAAAATGCTCCCAAGCATTACAATCTTTATCATTGACCCTATTTAGTGGCAATTAAAGTTTTTATTATTAATATAATATCTAATTATTCATTTTTCTATCTCAAGAACAAAATCGACAAAAAATGGTCATTATACACACACATGAACTAGCTTTTTTCTTTTTTTTTTTCATACCATAGGCAGATCAGATCTTCCTACTTAATTTTCTGCTTGCTGCAAAATTATCCTAAATACCACAATTACTATATTGACTAACCATGAACACCACCACCGTGGAGTGCGGCTCGCCTTGGTTGGAAGAGGGTGATCATCGTTTAAATAAAAGAAGTCAGAAATATTGTTTCAGCTCAAACCATTGGTCTCTACTTCTGCATCGATGTCCCGAAAACAACCACGGCTCCTCCACTTGGTGGTTTCAAGCTTCAAAAACGAAGAGCAAGCCTGCAAGTTGGAACCACTCAACAATCTTAAGGAAAGCAACGGCAAACATCCATAAAGTGATATGAAGGTATTTATTTAGGAAGCTGGTAGATCCTTCCATCATAAAGTCCTCCCATATTATTTACAGCAGGGGTTTTATCCCGAAACTTAGATGACTAAGATTATAAAATGGTCCTTCAAATTTTAATATGCAGTCATAAACATAGCCGCCCAAATTGTCGCAATGAAATCCTCATATGAGGGGGTAAAAAATGGGGAGAAGTCCAATAGGAAAAATGGAGCTATAAAACCATCGAGCACATTCAAAACAGAAAGGGCAATACTCTTACAGGCGCAATGAGATCAAGTCAGAAGTCCAGCTAATCAATCCTCATCCTTTTTTGATGCTTCCCCTGAGTTGGTTTGACCATGGACCACCACAGGAGCAGAATTTTCAGAAACAACACCTGCAATCAAAAAGAACCAATGTAGAGGTTTAACAATGGTAGACAACTAGATTTTTGAAATTAAGTATTGAGTTCCAGTTTGAATTTTATAAACACAAAATCATGCAATATATCTGCTCCCGTTAGGAGCCAAACACTAGCCAAGTTGACCCCAAGCACACCTAAGAGTCAGGTCGATCCCTAGATGCAATCATAAAAACGCACTTGTGTCGAGCATGTCAAACACAAGTTGCCAATTGAAAGTGCATAAATACAAACAAACAATTAATAGTAAGACGTAACAATTGAATATAAAAGAAAATTAATAAAATTTATTCCTCCGTATAAAGAGTTTTAGGACTTTTAGCCGTTAGCATTAAAATACATTAAAAGCTTTCAACTTTCATAATAGGGTATCTAATTTTTTTACAACATTAAAATTTAAACTAAAATTACCTAAATTCCTAAAAAAATTTAAAGATGTAAGAAAAATTATATAAAAATTTACATGGCTCGATTTGAATTCTAACATCCTCCCCTACTATATTGTTGACGTCCTTGCTAACTTGATTTTTAAGTTAGTTTTGACATCTCACCTCTTCAATCTTACGTCTTTATTAAGTTCTCAACTTGTCTTTTTGTTGGTCTCCCCTTCACTTCACAAACACTTCTTTCTTATTTTTTCTAGCCAATGTGCTTAACTCCCATTCAGCAAACATTTCTTCAACTTCTAGCATTGGTGGTAGCTTCCACCCAATGTTCGTGTACTGTGACAAATTACGTGAAGGGTCTTCTATGTCGAGATGATATAACTTCAAACAGCTCACATGGAAGACTAGGTGGATCTTCATCTATTTTAGAGGATCTATCTTATATAAAGCCTTCCCTATATGAGCAATAATCTAGATAGGGCTCATATATTTCTGTAAGAGGTGCTTGTCTCTTCTTATAAGGAACCGCATCTACTTTTAGATAAGCTTCACCAATACAAGATCACCTACATTGAATAGCACAGGTTACTTCTTTTGATCTACCCACTTCTTCATTCAATGAAATGCTTTCCCTAAGTAGGCTTTAGCAATCTCCATATTTTGCTTTCTTTCCCAAACAAAGTTGCAATCATGAGCACACTTGCCTTTGTATGGCTCAACCATGGTGTTTGGAAGAAGAGCTTGCTAAACTGTTGCAATATCAAAGTGGCTCTTGTTTGAAAAAGAGCTCTTTTGAGTATTAAAACAAAATTGAGCAACATCGAGGACGTTCACCCAATTCTTCTAGTTGGCACCCACATCACAAAATGTCACAAATATTACTCGAGTAGGCCATTGAATCACTCGATTTTTCTGTTAATTTGAGGATTGTAGATCGATGAGATATTTAGTTCTAAACCGAATAATCTGAAAATTTCTGACCAAAGGCTCAATTGAAGCGACCATCTCTGTCACTCACGATACTTTGGGACACTCTGCAATATTTGGCAATATGCTTGAAGAAAATGGACGATATCTCCTCCCCTTAATAATATCTTGATGTCGAAATAAAAGTGGCATACTTTGAAAAGCGGCCCACTACCATCAAGATGCATGAATACTCGCTAACATTGGACAGCTTTGTGATGAAGTCGAGAGAAACACTTTCCCACGGTATAGTAGGTATAGTGCAAGGCTCCAACAACCCCACTAGTTTCCGTTGTTCAATTTTATCTTGGCAAGTAAGGCACCTTCATATAGCTCATTACATTGTCCGTTGTGGGCCAATAATAATCCCTCTGTAGTAGACTCAAGGTACAATGCCACCCCGAATAATCAGCCCATAGAATGTCGTTATACTCTCTAAAGAGCATCCACCTTAGTCCTCCAACCTTAAATATAAAAACCCAATGTCCCTTCCAGAATATAAATCCATCGTCAATCTAAAATCTCCAAGTCTTGCATTCACAAATAAGCCAAAGTAGAGTCACAGTCATTGAACCCTTCTTAAGGTTTAACTTTAACTATTCTTTGATGGTCGTGGCAATACCCGTTGCCGATAGGTGGGCCACTCAAGTCAAGGTAGCAATGTCTAGTATTTTAGTAAGGTCATCTACAGCCTGGCTGTGGCGCCTGTCTTTATATTCTAGCTCCAAGTCAAATTTTGCTAAAAACTCTTACCATCGAGCCTGCTTTAAAGTTAACTTCAGTTATATAAGGATATGGTTAACAGCAGTGTTAACAGTTTTTACCATGATCTTGGAGCCAAGTAAATAATGTTAACAAGTTCTTCGACAATGCACAACCACTAGCAACTTTTTCTCCTAAGCTGCATAGCGTCGTTTAGCCTCATTTGGCTTCCTACTCTCATAGGCTTGCTAAATTAACTTCTCGAAAAAAAACCCCTTCAAAGGCAAAATCTAGTCTTTATAAATGGGTTGTGCCATTCGTTCAAGTTACCAGCACAGCATGGGAGAAAACCATCCCGACATGACACGAGATGTGGCTCACTTATGCTGTGCTGAGCATGCCTCCGAGTTGTGCATGTCACGACTTTTAGAAGGAGCGCAAACATCTTATCCGTACCATTCCTTTCAAATTCTTTCAGCCTTTTTAAGGCGCTCAAAAAACACAGACTTTCACCCATAAGGAGCACCGGGTTTAAGCAGGGCAAATGAACTCCCTCAGTCGACTTAAAGAAGTCCATCCTCAAAATCAAATCAAAGTTATCCATAGGTTTGCCGTGAAGTACAGCTTCTCGTTCCACCATACAAGTCAGACTGGCACAGATTTGATAACACCAATGGTAAGCTTTGCCTCCAAGTTCACAACCTTTATACTGCCACCGTCGCATTCTAACAATATACCCAATCAATCGACTTTAGTCCCGACCACAAACTGATGAGGGGTGCTCAAGTCAACCATAGAGCATGCACTCGTTCCATTCACTTGAAATTTCACAAATATTAGGTCTATAAACTAAGTAGATGTCTGAGCAAGCTCTTCCATGACATACAAAAGATGGTCAGCACCCATAAAAGCTTGGTCCCCGTCATTTTCATTATCTCCTAACTCTGGTTGATCACTTCTTCCTAATAGTGCACTCAAAGATCCTTTGTGCAAATATTATATCACCTTATGCAGCCCGTCACACAAGAAACACCCACCAAAAGACTTGCTAACATACTGATGCTTCCCTTAAAGCTTTCAAAATTCAACATCAATGAATTTTTCCAAAGGCTACTTCTACTTATCGCTTTGATTTCAAATTTATTGATACTAGATGCACTCCGGGCAAACTTCTTTGATAGATTACCACTATTTCCTTGATTATAGTTATCCCTCTCAATAATGTAGTCAACAAGTCTTTCAACTGCATTTTAAACAAAAGTCAAATCTTGTACCTACTGTCTAAATAACTCCATCAGATATGAAATGAAAGAGACAATTCTTTTTTTAAACATGTCTTTGATGTCTAGCATGTATGCTGATAAAGCTTTAACAAAGTACATGAGGCCTTGTTTAGTTGGGAAAATAGTTTTCTGTTTTTCATTTTTCATTTTCTTTTCTTTTTCCACTTTTTTTGTTCATTTTTTAAGTTTTCCTAAAAAAGGCCTTGTTTAGTTGGAAAAATAGTTTTCTGCTTTTTATTTTTCAGTTTTCTTTTTTTTTTCCACTTTTTTTGTTC
>JAODPA010129045.1:0-17086 GCA_025585075.1 Nepenthes mirabilis | reverse complement strand
AACACTTGCCTCGACGCGTGCTTTTACCTTTATACCTGGCTTTCGGGCGGAATCGGACTCCCGGGCTCGATCTCCTCCCTTCTCTCTCTAGAATCACGCTCTCTCTCTCTCTAGAAAAACCCTCAGCCCGTGCGAAATGAATGAGAGAGAGACGCGGCGCGTTTATAAACTGCGCCGGCCGCTCGAGCGCCCGGCGAGCGGCTGGCGAGCGGCCAGCCCACGGGCGGCTACCGCTCGAGCGGCTGGTGAGCGGCCAGCCACGGGCTGGTTCTAGTTTATCCGCTCGAGCCTCGGCTCGAGCGCCCAGCAGGCGTGAGCCTGCTGGCAGGGCTTCGGCAGCCCGGACCCGACTAATTTCCCGATTTTTCTTCCGATACCAAACCTTAATCATTCCATAAGATTAGTATTAATCATTAACATACTAATCACCTCATAATTGTCGGGTTCACAAATCTGGAACCTCACAGCTAGCACGGAATATTTGGAGCCTCGAAATCATCTAAAAGATTTTGAAAAATCTAATAGTTCTACATGTTCTATAGAATTTTGTAAGAAAATTATGTATAAATAATTATAGTATGTTCTGTAAACTGTTAAAATTATATTTATACTTCTGTAGATTATATCTTGGATATAGGTTCTTCTACTATATATTTTCTAATTTTATACAGGTTCTAGATGACATCTCTTATATCGACTCTGGTATAGTAGCTAGGATTGTGGATATAAGTCATGGATGGATATGGCCTTTGTGATCCTATGAATGTGCATTGTAGGAGAATTTTTGGTGCTTAATTAGTTGTGTGCTTGTACAGATTACTATATACAGGTTCTATATTTAGATTTGGTTTAGAAATAGAGAAAACTCTGCCAAAATCTCTGTAGGATTTAAATGATTTAAGTTTCTGAATTTGTTTGACGGAGGGTTCTATGAGGATTAGGATTTGTTCCATCACAAATGGTATCAGAGGAAAGGAGATACCTTAGGAATGATCTAAATCATATACGAAAGTTTAGGAAAATGATTATAACTAACCAAACAGGTAGGGATAGATATAGACTGATTAAGTTAGGTTAAGAAAATCCGAGGTTAAGAAAATCCTAGGTATTCTAGCTTACATAAGTTAGAATTGACCTGAATTAGGACGTAGTGATAAGTTAATCGATATTGAATGTAGGCTAGGCCTAGACCGATCGATTTAGGTTTAAGGATTCAAATTGAATTGTTCTATGCTGAGATAAAAATGAAGTGGTTAAAATTAGATGGAATGTTTAGGTTTTGGCCTTAAGGATTTAATTTGAAATGCGTTGATTCTAACCCTCACTCTGAGCTGATTAGTTGAAATTAGGGATCTTGTGATGATTGTAGTTATAGAAAATAGTATGACCTTTAAACGAGGGCCTTCCTCTCGGGGTTGGTCAACTGTAAGGATGAGGAGAAGAAATTATTTAGGAGCACCTTAAGATTTTAAATCTAATTAGTACCAAACCAGTGATAAAGGTGATAGTACCTAAATAAGGTCAAATTAGTTGGTTTAGTTTGAGACAAATTCAATTGGCTTGGGGTAAGATTTTTAGGATTGGTATGTCACTGAGAAGAGATGTTAAAGTTGATGATCAAATATAATGGATAAGGTAGAATTAGTGGCTTGAGGTTAAGGTATAAATCTTCAAGACTTCAAAGGTCTTGGTAGTGTTTGTAGTAATCTGATGTATGAAGGAGACAAGTAGATGTTATCTCATAAGAGATTAAAAGGGAAGTTGGGTTGAGTGGTTGACATGAAAAGAATTATGGGACTCAGAGATAAAGAAATATTGTAGCATATGTTGTGAATGCTTTATGAATGAATATTTTATTTTGAAGGGGTCTTTAGAGCGTGCTTTATCTGCAGGTAGTTTAATCATAGGATTTGGAATAGCTTGTACTTCCTCTAGTCAGATAGAAAGGGAGTCTGGTACCTAAAATCGAGATTTTGCAGTGATGGTATAAATACTAAGGTAAAGTCTGTCGTGCTGGAAAGTGACAACCTTGAATATTGATATTTTAGTATATGCATTATTTGGGACTTTTAATCCATATTTTGTCTATGTTTCCTAAGTTCATTCGTTATTGGAGGAACTTTGATACGGTATTTGGAGACGTTCCTTAACGATGAAGATCTAATTGATTTTCTGCTAGGTAGTCTTCTGAGGTTGTGTTGAGGCCAACCTTGACAATTGAAGATTTGGCGATTGGTTTGAAGAAACATTAAATTAATGTTTATTGAGAAGTAGTATTTCTGTAATTATGAATTACAATTGCAGTGGCCTATTGGAATAATGGATGAGGATATTTGGCAAAGCATCACTACGAATCAGTCCCGTTATCGAAACAAGTATGGTTATAAAAGCTTGAAAGGAGAACCCTTGTGATTTTTGCTTGAGGTTGATCGAATAGTAAGGTCCTTGCGTTTTAGTCAGACTATTGTGAGAAACTGAGTTGTCTGATTTAGGATAAATAAATTAACTTGACAATAAAATATTAAGTTACTAAATGTTAAAGTTTCAATAGTAACTAGGATTTATGTGTTCTTTTAAATCCCCTATGATTTGCATGATATATCTCCGTCACCTTGAAGATCTTTGATTATATCTGTGTTCTTTTGTGAATTTTGTGGATCGTGAATAACTGTTAACTAAATGCCCAATTGAGAAAAGTAATAGATTGTGTATGGTTAGGAAAAGAAATGTTTGATTTCTTTAGTTGGCATGGTAGATAAGTGGGATTGCTGATTCGAAGTCAAATATTGGGTTATGCTAATCTTCTCGAAATTGAGATGGTGCTCAAGGATATTGGTGTGAATCTCGTTATGAGTTCAAAATTCGTTATGCCTTGTAATTAGGTTATGAATCCTGAATGAATGGTAAAATTGATCGAATTTAGAATAGGTATTGTGTTTAATTAGAAAATGGAATTGCCTTGTGAAAGTTTTGAGGATATATATTTAGAGGAATAGATCAAGCTGGTTTGTTTTAATGGGTGGTTTGGAGATGGATCAAAATCGACATTAGTCTCTAAAGAGTTGTATAAAATTGAAGAAACATTGATTAGGCGCTGTTAAGAAAGCCGTGGACCTTTCAGAAAGTAGGATTAACTAACGGGCTAGGTAATTTGGCACAGATGGTAATACTCTTGAGAAATATTAGAATTTTGTTTAATTCTGCATTGATAGGTAATCACCCACAAGCAAAGTGAGGGAGGAGCCCATAGTTTAAAATTAGTTTCTCCTGTAATTGAGGTTTTGTGATGAGGTTTTTACCTTGAGATTTTATGGATAATACCTTGGGAGAATATAATGACTTGAGAATCCAATAGCTAAGGGCTATAATAGATGGATCCGGTGTAATTCGAGGAAGGTGGATATCAAGACCGATAGTTGATATTGGAAGTCTCCACTTGAGAAATTGTAGAATTGTTTTGGAAATAATTCTGATCCAATAATCTCAAGGATTTCAAGTAGTCATGTTATGAGGAAGAGGTAAACTTGATATCGTTAAGGAAACCCTAGGATTATATTTTCCTGTATCGCTTGTGGATCGATGTCCTTGGGCTAAGCGAAAGAGGAATTCCTAGTTAAGAATTGTTCTTCTATTGATTGAAATTAGCAATTGAAATTCTTTATTTGGGAACTTGTGGGTATTGCCTTGGGAGATAGCTTGTATGATCAATGAAGGGTCTAAATGGGTTATGTCACAACGGAAGTGGACCTTGGAATTTTGTAAGTGAATGAGCCTGTCCAAGGATCTTGTAAAAAGATTATATGGATGAATTTTGGTGTCTTACGAAAAAATGAGTATCGGTATTGGTAGTGGATGACAAGGGTTTATAGATTGGGTATGCTTTTAGTGTCCCACAGGAAACGAGAAGGAAAATTATGGGTAAGCTCACTTATTTGGGGCGATAGGATGTTGCATCCCTAAGTTGGGAAACAGAATTGTGTCTGAAGTGTGGAAGTCATGAAGTTGAAAAATGAGAAACCCCTATGGTTCTTTATTAGAACAACCCTCTCAATATGATTATAAAGGATGTGTTTGGGTTCACTTGGCTGGCCCCTTGGAGTGCCAGCAAGATTTGAAAATTTCTCGGTATATGGACCTTGAGATTTTGAGGTTGTAAAGTGTTAGTGTCTTGAGGTCTTGAGTAATGGTCTGAGATTGTAACGTATCCATGGTGACTGTTATAGTTAGGACTTCTAATTCTGCGATGAATTGAGGATCTATGAGAGTTATTTATGTGGTATGGATATTTTAGAATTGGTTTTAATCAAGGTCACTACATAAGTTGAATGTTCGGAGGGAAGTATGTACCTTAAGAAAATATCGATTTGGGGACATGCAATGAAATAGAGAGAATGTAAAGTATCTTGCCTTGGAAGTTTAATTATGACTTGAGATATATGTCAAATCCTAACCAAGCTTGATGAAAGAGTTTGGGTGCTAAGGTGGAGTTGTGTAATGGCGAATCGTAATTGGACGATTCGAAACCAAATGATTGATCAAAGTGTGCAGCGAAAATGTAAAGAACCTACACGTATTAAGGTTTAAGCTAATATTCAAAGAAGATATTCGATTCCGAGGATTAATATGAAATGAAATGAGGCATTTTACTTGTTTAAAGTTTGGAATTAAGGTTAAAAAAGTAGTTAATGAAATAGGTTTGCCTTCGAACCTCATGGATTTGGATCCTGATTGGACATGTCAAATGATAAGGATAAGAACAATTTGGATATTTAAGGTTCTCTAGGATAACCACTTGAATCTAGAAATGATTTGGATATGTTAGGAATGTTCCTTGATTATGAAATTCAAAGTTTGTTATATTTCGAGGACAAAATTTCTATAAGTGGAGGAAAATGTAATGACCCGATCCTGAAACCTGATAATTATGGAGTGATTAAATTGATGATGATCATAATTAGGCCTAAGAACAAGGAAAAAATGGGTACCAAAGCAAAAAGGAGCAAATAGGAAGAAAATGGGATCACAAATTTGCAAAAGTTGGGATCGAGGACCGCTCAAGCGTTGTCTGGGGCACAAATTTGCAAACTTGAACGCTCGAAGGGCGCTCGAGCGCCCTGACTGATTATAAAACATCGTGTGCGTTTTTCCTTTGGCCATTTTGGCCATTCCAGCAAAGGGCAGTGGGAGAGAAAGGGGAAAAGAGAAGGAGAGGGAGAAATCCACCCATTTCGCTCCTATCCGGGTAAAAATAACGGTAGATCGAGTTCTGGTAAGTGTATTTCAGACGTTATATACCATTTTTACAGCGTTTTAATATCTCAGATATTGTGTTTATGCATTAAATCCATGTTTTTCAATGTTTAAATAAAATATATTTCTTCTGATTAATTAGACATATTTCATATTTACTGGCATGTACTGCAATATTGTGAGATCTCAATCCTAGAAGATGATGATTATAGAATAATTATGTGGATAAAAATCATAATTGGGCTTAGGTATAGTAAAAAGTTTGATACCGAAGTAAAATAAGGTGAAATGGGTCAAAATTGGAAGTGCGCTCGATGGGTGCTCGAGTGCCATTTTGCGAGAAAGACCACCTGATGGCCACCTGAGGTTAGACGGGAGCATTGCAGCCTATGAGGCTGGCGCTCGAGTGCAAACCTAGGAGCCCATTTGCAAGAGCCACCGCATGATGGGCACTCGACTGGCGCTTGAGTGCCAGTCGTGTGACCCCCCACGTGATTGTTTTTCCTTTGTTTTTATAAGGGAGTTTGGGGTTCTTTGGGAGCAGGGGAAACCAGAAGCCACGACACCGAACGAGAGGAGGAAGAGGAAGGAGAGGGAAAGAGAAAAAATATCCGTTTTGATCCGATCAGAGTAAGAATAACAATAGATCTAAGCTCAGGTAAGTGTACTCCAGATGTTATATACTATTTTTACAGTGTTTTAATATCTCTAAAATTGTATTTATGCTCTAAAAACATGTTTTCCCATATTCTGCATAAATAAAGCCTATTTCTGTAAATTAATCGGATAGATTTCATATTTCTATATATATACTACAATATCTGGCTTCGATTTCATGTAAATGCCATTGTTTGGCATTTGTTTTATGTCCAAAAGCTTGACCAAAGCCCTAGATACGAAAATTAAGGATTTGGTACTCTAAATTTATGGTTCTGCATGTTTATTGTAAATTAACTAGATAGATTTTATGTTTATGCATTTGTTTTGTATCTATTTTATTTCTAGAATATTTATCGAAACCCTAAGCATGAAAATGAAGGGATTTAATATTTCAAATCCATAATTTCTGATATGTGACAGTTAATTTGTAAAAGAGTACTGTTAATGCTATGATTTATAAGTGAGAGACTTACATAGAATCGTACTGTTAAGTTTCTTTGGATTTCTGGAATATTTTGAAGGATTAATGGTGAAATCCTTACTAATTTCTGAAGCTTGATGAGTTATAAGCTAAGAAAATGAGATGAAAACTATTTCTAATACTGTTAATTAGGACTCAAGACTGATATACGGTCATGCGAGGTTCTCGCTATACCGTTGCTGATACTGGCCTTTGATTGTGTAGTAGAAACACAATCTATTCCCGATTATGCACCCCCTCGGCTAGTAGGGCACACTTGTTGGGTTCCTAGGATATTTAACTAGAGTTTGCTGACGAAAACAAGTGAGATTTAGAACTGTTTTATGAAACCATTGTCTGTTTAAATAGAATCATTCTTTATTCTTATTTTCATGAACAGTTTCTATTCTTCTGACCTGACACTGACGTGATTTTTTGCCCTAACATGATTTATGCTTCCCGAGACCTGTTTATATGAAAATTATGCTTTCCTCATGATATTGCATATGTTTTTGCTTATCTGCACACATGTTCTGTATGAAAGTATAAATTATGATTTCTGAAGCCTATTCACTTTGAATCATACTTTTGTCATGCTTTTTGTATGTGTTCCTATTCTTTGACAGTTTCTATAGCCTTATATATCTATGTTCTAAATGAGATCATTATATTCTGTATGTTTTAGTACCTTGTTAAGTTTTGGCTCACTGTTTTACTATTTTTTCTCCTCCAGATAAGGATATAGAGAAGATAGTAGACGATCAGGCCTAGCTAGAGCTAGTAATGAAGGTTCTGGAGCCTCGATGAAGCTTTGAAGTCATTTTGAAGATCTAGGGAGATTTTATAGTTTTGCATGCCGATGTCTAAGTAAAAGATGGATTTATGTATTGATGATTATTACACATTTTTAATTCTATTGGATTAGTATTTATGCTTCCGTAAGTTTAAATATTTTCTTCCGCTATATGTTTTCTAATTTCTATACAGGTCTTAGACATCATCTCTTGTCTGAATTCTGGTATTGTAGATAAGGTTGTTAAATTAAGGCCATAGATGGCACCGTGGTCCTGTGTACATATGTTGTAGGATGTGAATTAAGATAATTGGATAGTTGCATAATTCTATTGGTCTTGTGATTGTGTTGTGGTCATAAGTCTAAGGTTTGGATATCGAGTGTGATCTGTACATGGTATTCATTATAGGATGTACTTTGGTTTCTGTCAAGTTTTAAATAGAGCTCTGATAAAATTTCTTAAAAATTATTGATTTAAATTTATAAATTGCATTCTAAATCTATCTGATGGAGGGTCCGATAGGATTTAGGATCCATTCCATCACAAATGTTATCAAAAAAAATGGGATGCCTTAGGAATAATCTGAATCGTATGCGGAAGCTTAGAAAATGATCCTAACTAACCGAATAGGTAGGGATAAACATAGACTGATTAAGTTAGGTTAGAAAATCCTAGCTGTTCTAGCTTGCATAAGTTAGAATCGATCTGAACTAGGATGTAGTAATGAGTTAATTGATATTGAATGTAAGCTAGACCTAGACAGATCGATTTAGATTTAAGGATTCAAGTCTAAGTAGTTGGTTTAGTTTAAGATAAACTCAATTGACCTTGGGGCGAGGTCCTTAGGGTTAGATATGATGGATAGGATAGAATTGATGGCTTAAGGATAAAATGTGAATCTTGTGGATTCTGAAGGTGTTAGCGGTATTGACAATAATTGGATGCTTGAAAGAAGATAAGATAATATTGTCTCAGATAAGATAAAAGGTGAAGATTACCTTGGGTATAAATTTCAAGAATAAAAAGATATTGCAGGGAATGTTATAGTTTTGATACAGACAAAAATTTTGTTGAAAAGAAGTCTTTGAGAGAATGCTTTACTTGGGATAATTTGATTGCATGATAGAGGATTTCCTATGTTCTCTTGGGTCAAATATAAAGGAAGTCTGGTACTTGAAACTGAGGTTTCGCAGTGCTAAGTATAGATGGCATATTAGGCCATACCTGAAGAGTTATTAAGTGGATGAGAAAATTAGAAGAAACTGTTAAAGAGAAGATTTGCTAATCTGATTGACGAATAAAGTTGCTGTTGAGATTATGTCGAGATCAAAAATTATTTTGAGGATTCAAGTATAACCGATGAGAATATTTGAAAAATTTTGAGAATGTGGTTAACTAAAGAGTTAATGGCTTGATATTAGGAGTCTTTAAGATTAAGATATTTATAAGGCAGGTGAAGGGTCACCGCGAACCGGTCCCACTATTGGAATAAGTAAGGTTATGGAAGTTTGAAAGGAGAATCCCTATGATTTTGTTTAAGGTTGATTGAGCAGTAAGATCTTTGGGTTTAGCCAAATGATTGTGAAAACTAAGTGGTTTGATTTGGGATAAATAAATTAACTTGACAATAGGACTTTAGATCGTTAAGTGTGGAAGGTTTAATGGTAATTGAGGACTGTGTTGAAATTTTGGGAATGATTATCTCAACAATGTTTTTATGTCAGTTGAAATCTGAAATTTGTGGATTTTTGCCCTTGTGATATTAAGCCCTTTGGGATCTTCTTGGGTTATGCAGATCCTCTTAGGAATTGAGATGTACTTGAGGATGCTTGTTAAATTATATCAAGGGGATATGATACCCTATAATTAGGTTATACGTTTTGAACGATAGGCAAAGTCGATCAAATTAAGGATAGATATTGAGTCTAAATTGAAAATGGACTACCCTTTTGAAGTCAGTAAATAACCGTTCAAGAATATAGCCAAGAAAGTTTGAGAATGTATGTACTTGAAGGAAAAGGCCCAGCCAATTTGTTTTAATGGGCAGTTTTGAAGTGATTGAAATTAGCTTTAGTCTCAAATGATTGTGTGAAATTGAAAGAGCACCGATTGGGTGCTATTGAGGAAGCCTTAGAGCCTCTAGAAAATAGGATTAACTAATGACCAGGTAAGTTAGCATAGGTAATATGCTCTTGAGAAAGATTCGGACTTTTTTAGTCAGTATCAATAAGTAACCACCCACAAGCAAAGCGGGGGAGAAGTTTGTGAATTGGAATAATTTCACCCGTAAGCAGAATTTTGTGATGAGGCCCTTGCCTTGGAAATAAAAAATTATTGGCGATGTCTTGGGAGGAAATTTATGTCTTGAGAATCTAAGAGTTGAGAACTATAATAGGTAAATCTTGGTATAATTCGAGGAAGATAAATGCTGAGACTGATTATGATATCAGAAGTTTCCATTTGGGAACATATAGAATTGCCTTATAGATAACTCTGATTTGATAATTTTAAGATTTGTGAAGTTGAGCCCTGATAATCGTTAAGGAAACTTTAGAATTATGCTTTCCTGCGTCGCTTGTGGATTGATGTCCTTGGGTTAAGTGGAAAAAGAAATTCTGGTTAGAGTTACTCTTCCATGGTTCGAATTTAATCAATGGAAGTTACTGTTTAAGAATCTGTGAGTATTACCTGGGGAAATAGCTCTGCCTAATAAATTAGGGATCTGAATAGTTATGTCCTAAGGAAAATTGACTTTAGAAATGGTGAGTGGATAAGTTTGTCTACGGATTATGTAGATGGGTTTCAGTGGGCAACAGTACTGATAATGAATGCTAAGGGTTTGTAGATTTGATATGCTTTGCTGTCTTAAAGAGCATGAGAAAGGAAATTATGGGTAGACTTATTTGCTTGGAAAAAATAGAATATTACGTTTCTAAGTTCAGGAAAGCAAAATTGTATCTGAAAATGTTGGAGATATGAAGTTGAAAATAGAAAGCCCTTCTGGTTCCATATTAGAACAACCCATTAATCATGATTATGGAGAACGTGTTCAGGATGAATTAATGGGCTTATCGGTATGCTAACAAGATCTAAAATTGCTCGGTGCAGAAGTTTTAAGATTCTGAGGATGCAAATTATTAAGGCCTTGAGATTTTTGATAATGAATTAAAACTGTATCGAAATTATGATTACTGTTATAGTTAGGACTCTTGTTCTGTGGTAAATTGAGGATTTGTGAGGATTATTTTTGTGTTATGGCTATCTAAAAATCAGTTTTGATCAAGGTTACTTCATAAATTAGGTGTTTGAAATGGAATATGTCTAATGAAAATGTCGATTAGAGGACATGCCAACGAAATAAAGAAAATGTAAGGGATCCCGCTTTTGATGTTTAATTGTGACTTCAAATTTATGCTGGGATTTTGACTAAGCTCGGTAGAAGAATTGTGATGTTAGGTCGTAATAGTAACAATAACTGAAATAGAACAAATTTGAAACTAAATGACTGATCAGAGTGGCGCAATGGAAGAGTGATGAACCTGTCTATGTATTAAGGTCTAAGGTGATGTTCAAAGGAAATGCTCAATCTTGAGGTTTATTATGATATGAAATGAAGCGTTTCTCTTGCGTAAGATTTGGAACTAAGCTAGAAAGGTGGCTAATGAAATAGATTTGTCTTTGGACTTAGTAGATTTGGATCCTGATAAGACATGCCAAATGATAAGGATCTGAACAATTTGGAGAATTATGGTTTTTCGTAGGATAATCACCTAAATCTGGAAATGACTTGGTTATGTTAGGAAGGTTCCTTGATTATGAAATTCGAGGTTCATTAAATTTTGATGACGAAATTTTTGTAAGTGGGAGAGAGTATGAGATCCCGATCCCAGAATAATGATGTGGATGAAAATCATGTTTGGGCTTAGGTATAGTGAAAAATTTGATACCGAAATAAAATGAGGAGAAATGGGCCAAACCTGGAAGTGCGCTTGATGGGCGTTGTAGCAGCGCTCAAGTGCCAACCTAGGCGCCCATTTGCAAGAGCTACCGCATGATGGGCACTCGACCAGCGCTCGAGAGATTAATGGTTGATGAGTTTATAACTAAAAGATTTAAACGGAACCGCACTATTAAGTTTCTATAGATTTCTAGAGTATTTTGAAGGATTAATGGTAAAATCCTTACTAATTTTTAAAGCTTGATGATTTATAAGCTAAGAAAATGAGAGAAAAACTATTTCTGATACTGTTAATTAGGACCCAGGACTGATATACAGTCATGTAATGTTCTCTAGCATGCATTAGGATATTATGGTTGTAATCGGTGATAACTCCGTCTATGGAGTTATACGCGGTCTACCTTTCTTTCTGGCGTTTATCATGAAGGCTAATAATCCTCCGATCTTGGAGGCTAATAATCCTCCATTGGCTTTAAATTGTGTGCCCTAAAACACAATTGGTCCATATACCGTCGCTGATACTGGCCTTTGATTATGTGGCAGAAATACAATATATTCCCGATTATTCACCCGCTCGGCTAGTAGGGCACGCTTGTTGGGTCCCTAGGATATTTAACTAGAGTTTTCTGGCGAAAACAAGTGAGATTTGGAACTGTTGTATGAAATCATTGCCTGTTTAAATAGAATCATGCTTTATTCTTGTTTCTAAAAACTGTTTCTGTTCTTCTGACCTGACACTAACGTGGTTTTCTATCATAACATGATTTATGCTTCCTAAGACCTATTTAAATGGAAATTGTGCTTTCCTTATGATATTGCATGTGGTTCTACTTATCTGCACATATGTTCTACATGAAAGCATAAATAATGATTCTTGAAGCATGTTTATGTTGAATCATACTTTTCTTATGCTTTTTGTATGTGTTCCTATTCTATGATAGTTTCTAGAACCTTATGTATCTATGTTTTGCATGAGATCATTATATTCTACATGTTTTAGTACATTATTAGATTTTGACTCACTGTTTTACTATTTTTCCCTCCAGATAAGAATATAGAGAAGATACTGGATGATCAAGCCTAGTTAGAGCTAGCAATGAAGGTTCTAGAACCTTGGAGAAGCCTCGAAGTCATTTTGAAGATCTTGGGAGATTTTATAGTTTGCATGTCAATATCTTGGTAAAATATGGATTTATGTATTGATGATTATTACACATTCTGAATTCTGTTGGATTAGTATTTATACTTCCGTAGGTTTAAATAGTTTCTTCCACTATATATTTTTTGGTTTCTATACAGGTCTTAGACGACATCTTTTGTCTGAATTTTGGTATAGTAGATAGGGTTGTTAAATTAAAGCCAAAGATAGCACTTGTGGTTCTATGTACATGTGTTGTAGGATGTGAATTAAAATATTTGGATAGTTGCATGCTTATACTGGTCTTGTGATTGTGTTGTGGTCAAGAGTCAGAGGTTTGGATATCGAGTGTGATTTGTACAGGGTATTCATTACAGGACGTACTTTGGTTTCTGTCCAATTTTAAATAGAACTCTGCTAAAATTTCTGCAGAGTTACTGATTTAAACTTACGAATTGTGTTCTGAATTTGCTTGACGGAGGGTCCTGTAGGGTTTACGATCCGTTCCGTCACAAATATTTACCTCCGATTTCATGTATAAATATATGTTTGGTATTCATTTTACGTCAGGAAGGTTTGTGTGAAACGCTAGGTACGAAATTGAGAGGTTGGATGCTTTAAATTCATGAGTTTGACATGTAAGAGTAGATTTGTAAAAGATTGTTGCCCATATTATGAATTGTAACTAAAAATTTTACATGGAACTGCACTATTGAGTTATTGAGAATTGCTGAAACATACTGAAGGGTTAACCATGAGATTTTGACTGATTTTCTAAAGAACGATAGATTATAAGCTTTCTGATGTTGTAATTAGGATCTAGGACTGATATACAGTTAGATAAGATTTTCTGGTATGCTTTAGAATATTATGGTAGTAATCAAGGATAACTCTATTTATAGAGTTATACGTGGTCTGCCCTTCTTCAAGGCGACAACATAGAGAGTAGTTACTGTTACTGGCTGGCATCACTATCCTAAATCCCACGAGAAGGAATATATCCCACAAGAAGGGATAACCGTTACTGGCCTTGGATTGTGTGGAGTGAACACAAACTATTTTCGATTACTCGCCCCCTCGACTAGTATGGTCTACTAGTTAGGTTCTCCTGATAGTAAAAAAAGAAATTTCTAGAATTTATAGATTGATATTGTTTCTTGATTTTTGAAAAATGTTTCACCCATTTTATGATTTTCAAAGCACGATTATACTGATTCAAGATTGCCGATGCATGTATAGAATGGATTCCCCCTTGTTTCCATGCTTTCATGTTTTCCTGATTTATGCTTTTCCTGTTTCCTTACATGTCTCCGTTCTTAAATATTTCTATAAAATTACCTAACTGTACATATGTTCTGTTAATATTTTCATGATCACTGTCTTAATACATTTATACTTCATATGCCAAATTATCTATTTTATATGCACTTATATTTTGCATGGAAGTATTATATTCTGCATGTTTTAGTATCTTATTGGATTTTGACTCACCGTTTTATTTTTCGCCCTTTGGATAATGCTATAAAGACGATACCGAATGATCAGGCATAGCTAGAGTTAGCAAGGAAGATTTAGAGCCTCAAAGTCATCTGGAAGATTTTGGAAAATCTGATAGTTCTACATGTTCTATAGAGTTTTGTAAAGGAAATTATGTATAAATAATTGTAGCATGTTCTATAAATTATTAGAACTTTATTTATACTTCTGCAGATTATATCTTTGATATAGTTGCTTCCGCAATCTAGTTGGATTAATGTGATTTGTTATTATTTTATGGTTATTGTTATGCTTCCACAGATTTCTCGATTTAGCTATGCTTCCGCATTTATGTTGATGTTTTGGATTTCGTTTAGTTCTAGATGGAATCTCTTTAGACCCAACACGGTAGATAGGAGTACTGTGTTGGAGCCATGAATGGTATGGCGATTGTGATCCTTTGTATTATGTTGTAGGTCAAAATGTTGATTATTGGATAGTTGTGTGCTTGTACAGGCTATTTTAAATAGGTTGTATGTTTGGTTTTTCATCCAATTTTAGAGGAAAGTCTGCCGAAATTTCTGCAGAACTGATAGTCATAAATTATGGGCATAAGTTCACGTTACCATTGATGGAGGTTATTTAAGGAGAATAATCCGGTCCGTCACATTAATAACATGCGTGGGATCATGAACATATTTACAAAGTATCGACACATAAAATATATCGTGAACATCCGCCAAATTGGGTGGCAATACCAATCCATAGGCCACTTCTTCAATTTTCTCCAAAATCTCAAAAGGGCCAATAAATCGCAGTTTTAATTTTTCTTTCACTCCAAATCTAAATATTCTATTTGATGGTGATACTTTCAAGAATATATAATCACCCACCTTAAATTTCGATGCCGATCTCCTTTGGTCTACACAACTTTTCTACCTGCTCTGAGCTATTTTCAAGTTCTCATGAATCACTCTAATCTTCTCCGCGATCTCCTTAATGATCTCGGGACCCGAAAGCCTTTTATCTCCCATTTCCTCCCAATGGATATATTTTCTCCCATAAAGAGCCTCAAATGGTGCCATACTTATGCTTGCTTGATAACTATTATTGTAGGCAAATTCTATTAAGGCTAAATAATTATCTTAATTTTTTTTCATATCTAATATTGAGACCCTTAACATATCTTCCAAAATTTGAATCATACGGTCTGATTGGCCATCAGTTTGGGCATGATACGTCGTAGTAAATTTTAATTCTATCCCCAACTCTTTATAAAACTTTCCCAAAATTTAGAATTGAACCTCGGATCCTGATCTAGCAATATCATTGCAGGCACGCCATGGAGTCTAACAATCTCACTTATATACAATTGTGCAAATTTATCCCGAGAATACGTCATCCTGATCACCAAGAAATGGGCTGATTTAGTCAGCTAATCAATAATAACCCAAATAGCATCATTGTTCTTTAGAGTTATTGGCAAACTCGATACAAAATCCATCGCGACATCTTCCCACTTCCAATTTGCGATCGGCATCGACTGCAACAACCCAAATGACTTTCTCCTTTCAGCTTTTTACTGCAGGCAAATAAGACATCTCTCCCCATAAGCCATAATGTCTCTCTTCATATTCCTCCATCAAAATGTCCTTTTCAAATCCTGATATATTTTATTAGTCCCCGAATGAATCATCTATTGGGACCGGTGAGCTTCCTTCAAAATTTTTTCCTTTATCTCCTTATCGTTCGACACATATAACCGGTCTCTAAACCTCAAAACTCCATTAGTACGAATATTAAAATTAATTCAGAAGTCTTTACTCAAATCCCCGACAATATCCATAAGAAAAAAGAGTCATTTACCTACTTTTCCTTGATTTCCATTAATACCTCTGGTTGAATCTGTAGATATGATAAGATCATCTTGTTACCTCGAATATATCTTTGAATATACCACTACTTTAGATAATCTAACATCTCCATCTATTTTATCTGCAGACTTGCTACAAAGTTTGATCGGCGGCTCAAAGTATCGACAACTATATTAGCTTTTTTGAGCTTGTACTGAATCTCATAATCATAATCTTTTAGAAAATTAACCCACCTTCTTTGTCTCATGTTTAACTCTTTCTATGAAAATAAATACTTTAAACTTTTATGGCCAGAATGAACAAAAAATTTCTTACCATAAAGATAATGTCTCCAAATGTTTAAGGCAAACACAACTACAGCTAACTCCAAATCATAAGTTGGATAGTTCTTTTCATGCACCTTTAGCTGTCTGAACCCATAAGCAACTACTTTTCTATTTTACATCAACACATAACCCAAGCCCGTTTTCAAGGCATCACAATAAACTTCAAATCCATTAGATCCCTTCAAGATAGTCAACACTGGAGCAGTCGTTAGGCGATTATTTAATTCTCAAAAACTCCAATCACAATCATTGGTTTAATCAAACTTGACCTCCTTCTTTATCAATCAAGTCAAGGGCATAGCTATCCGAGAGAAATTCTTTACAAATCTTTTATAATACCTTATAATGCTGAGAAAACTCCTAACTTTAGTTATTGAGGTAGGTCTGTTACAGTTAATAATAGTTTTCACCTTTTTTGGGTCTACAGTTGTGACGACCCGACTTTTATTACCAACAAAAGCCGTCGTCAATTTCCAAAGTTCATACAAATAGATAAAAGATATAAAGGTGAACATAAAAATTTTTCTTCTCTTTTCTTCATTCAAACTTGAGATGCATTCTAAAGATTTATAATTTCACAAATCCCAAAGTATCATGGAAACATTCTAACAATCATAAGCAGCGGAATCAATATTACAAGTTTCTTCAAAACAAAACTCCAAAATTCTGCTCCAGCCAGCTTTAAACATTCAGCTGCACCATAGGATTCCACTCAACTTCGTTCTCCATAAGCTTGTCATCTGAAAAGTGGCAAGAATGAGCTTACAAAGCCCAGCAGGATACTCACATGCAGAAAACACAAGCATATACCAAAATATAATTTCACAGTATAGCATAAGAGAAATAATCATATCATTTCTTCTTCAGTTCTTGTTCTTTTCATCTTGTCTTCAAAAATCAAAATCATTCAGAATTCATAACATCTTTAGGGACCGGACGGGAGCGGACAGCATCGAGGACGGGTTGTGTACTACCCCACAACCTAAAGCCGTGTCCCCTCATTATGCTCCCCGGGGCGGGAGGTAATGCCTTTAACCCGGCATACGGGGCCACAGTCCATAGTTCTTATGCCACCGCAAGGTCCCCTCCTGTGGCCCAGGAGGCATCCTCGAGTGTCACTCCAATATCCTTCATCCATCTTTAACAGCAA
>JAODPA010129034.1:0-17087 GCA_025585075.1 Nepenthes mirabilis | reverse complement strand
AGTTTGGTGAAATTTAAAACTCACTTTCTTTATTTTTTTTATTGTGTTTTCTAGTTTTATCTCTCTAAATTTTTATTCCACTTGCTCGATTCTCCATTATTTGGTATCAAAGCTTGTGTGAACGCTTTTGTTCATTCTCTAAATTTTTTGTGGCAACTTGTGGAAGTTGATGAAGGCATAGTAGTCGATCAGGGAGGAATGAAAGTGATGACAAATTTTAAGAACTTAAAAAGAAAATCAAATAATAAACTTTACGTCTTAAACTTTAAGAGCCTTGTCATGGGTATAGTGGCTCAAGTTGTGGATCTTTGGGTGACATAACTGAGACAAATCCTTTCTCCTACCAAGGAGAATACTCACAAAAGATATTTTATCGTGATTTTAATACTATAAAGATTAACCTATCAGAGTTTTAAGGTTGTATTTAAACCAAAAATTTTTTTAAATGACTTACTTTCATTAAAAAGTTCTTTGGATATAAGGAGATGCTAGAAAATCAATCCGTGAAACTTTTTGCTATGAGGTTTCGTGGCTATACATCGGTATAGTGGGATAAAACTTAAGAAATGAGGCTTTGTAAAGGAAAAATAAATATTTCTTCTTAGGAGAAGATGAGATCTAAATTTAGAGATTTTTTTTTTTTTTCGGTGGAATTCTCTCAAATGATTTTTTTCTCAATTTGACAACCAACATTAAAATGCTAAAAGTGTGATAAAATATACAAAAGAGTTTTATAAACTCATGAGTCATAATAGATTTCACAAAAAATGAAGAACATATTATAGTAAGATTTGTTAGAGGATTACAAAACTTTATCTCTGATAAAGTAGAAACACATGGGATATGAAGACTCAACAACACATGCCAATTTGCATTGAAAGTGGAGGCTAAACTCTCCCATGGAGGCAAAAAGTTTGAGAATCAAAGTTCTTACATTTTGAAAGGTGAATCTTTATGTGGAGGTAGTGTTCCTAATTATCATGGTACTCTTTGAGAAGGTACAATTCAGCACCTAGTGCTTGTAATGAGAATAATTTTGTTCTTACCTATAATTTTTGTACATATTTTAAGAGTGGCCAAGTTGGCTATCAATTCCATACTTGTCTTAAAATGCAAGCAGAGACTTATGTTAGCTTTATTAATGAAGAGGTCTATGAGGACTGTGGTGACTCGAGGCACCCCTTATATGACTGAGAAGAAGAGATCAAGCAAGTGAAAATTCAACCGAAAAAAGGAAAAATCCTTGTGATCCAAAGGGTTTTCTTCACTCCAAAAGCCCAACTAGAGGAAGACGGCTCTATTCCAACAACTTCAAAACTCAGTACATGACTTTAAAGAAATATTTACCATTGTGATCGATGGAGGGGGTTGTGAGAATATTATTTCAGAAGATGTAGTGGACAAACTCAAACTTTTAATCAAACCACATCTAGAGCATTATCGTATCGCATGGTTTAAGAAAGAAATTGATGTAAAAGTTACTATACATTGCCTAGTTTTAATTTCTATTGAAAAAAAAATTATTAAGACAATACATGATATGACATGGTTCACATTGATGTATGCCATATATTCCAAGGGAGATTATGACAATATAATAGAAGGGCAATACACGACGGTGTATGAATATCTATATATCTAGGATAGGAAAGGTTAAGGTTATTTTTTTACTATGTTGAGAATAAACATCTCCCAAATCCCTATAGGAAGAGAGTAGTAGTCTTCTTTTTATGTCAGTGTTCGTAAAAGAAAGTGAGGAAACTAAGATTGTTGACCTATTGTTGGCTTAAGAAAAAGAGAAGGCCATCGAAGCTTCACATGAGCTAGACTGACTTATGAAAGGATTCGGTAATGTTTGAAGAGCTTCCAAAAGGGCTTCCCCCCATTAAAGGATATTCAACCTCAATTTGACTTTATTCTTGGCTCAATCATTCCAAAAAAGGCCCACTATCAAATGAGCCCAAAAGAATATAAGAAACTGAATTGTCAAGTGATCAACTTGTTAAAAAATGGTTATATTTGAGAAAGCATGAGCCCTTGTGCTATTATGGCAGTTTTGTTAATTCCAAAGAAAGATAAATCATAAAGAATATGTATTTATAGTCATATTATCAACCACATTACAATCAAAGATTATTATTTTTATTCCACATATTGATGATATATTTAACATGTTTATTAGTATAAATGTGTTCTCTAAGATTAATATTAAAAGTGGTTACCACTAAATTTGAGTCAAGGCGGAAAAAGATGAGTGGAAAGACCACTTTCAAAATAAAGGAAGGCTTTCATGATAACTCATTATGCCATTTGGTCACACTAATATGCCAAGAACCTTTATAAGGACAATGAATCTAAGTCCTCCATCCTTTTAGCGGTGTATTTATTATTGTACTAAGCATATTTAATAATTAAGGGCAGTTTTTAGAACTTTGAGAGGTGAAAAGTATATGTAAATCTAAAAAAGTACTCATTTATGACCGATAGCTTAGCTTTTCTAGACTTTGTTCTAACTTCTATAGGGGTTCATGTGGATCAATATAGAGTCAACATTGTTTGGGAATGGTCCTTATTGAGAAAATTACATGAGCTAAAAAGTTTCTATGGATTGGCTTCATTCTACCACTAATTTATTATAAATTTTAGTACCATTACAGCCCCTATAACAAGATGCATGAGAAGGGTGACTTCAAATGGACTAAGTAGGTTGAGAGAGCTTCAAACTTACAAAGGACAAACAATCCAATGCTCCCATCCTTAACTTACAGGATTTTGAGAAGATTTTTATTATTAATGATGATATCTCTCATATAGGTATTGGTATAGTTCTTAGCCAAGGAGGCTATCCCATTGACTTCTTTAGCAAAAAGCTTAACAAGGCCAAGAAGATATATCCCACTTACGAGATGGAGTTCTGCGCAATCGTTTGAATTCTTTGAACTTGGCATTCCTATTTAATTTAAAGGGAGTTTATCTTAAACACAAATTATGAATCACTCAAGCATATCAACTAACAAGATAATTTGAATCAACAATGTGCCAAGTGGATCTTTTTTCTTACAAGAGTACACTTTTATCTTTAAATACAAAAGTGGAAGGCCAGTACTTTAATAGGTGCATGATCTCTTTTAATTCCATACATGTTTAGCTTGATGGCTTTGGAACAATCAAAAACATGTATGATGGTGGTGAAAACATTGGTAAAATTTAAAAATTTCACCTAGAGGGGCCCATGATGATTATTCTTTACAATGATGTTTTCTATTCAAATGAAATTGCTTATGTGTTTCTAAGTGTTCTTTTAGGGAATATCTTATTAATGAATTACATAAAAAGCATTTGGGAGGACACTAATGATTTGAGAAAAATATTTTTTACCGACTATTTTTTAAGAAATAATTCATTTTATAAAAAAGGTGTTGGATATATCAAATATGTAAAGGCCAAACAGAGAACATCGGTGCTTACACACCTCTACTTGTCCTAGAGGCTCCATGTGAGGATGTTAGCATGAATTTCGTGGTTGGATTACCTAGAACTCAAAAGAGTAATGATTTCATCTTTATTATTATCAATCACTTTTTTAAGGTTGTTTATTTTATTCCTTATAAGAAGACTGTAGATACTTCGTATATGGCTAGTCTCTATTTTAATAAAGTTATGAGATTTCATGAAATCCATAAGACCATTGTCTTGGATAAGGATAGCAAATTTCTTTGCCACTTTTGGAGTTATGT
Source organism: Nepenthes mirabilis (assembly GCA_025585075.1). Classification (NCBI taxonomy): domain Eukaryota; kingdom Viridiplantae; phylum Streptophyta; class Magnoliopsida; order Caryophyllales; family Nepenthaceae; genus Nepenthes; species Nepenthes mirabilis. The sequence continues at coordinate 13,350 of JAODPA010129034.1, read as the reverse complement.
TTGGAAGAGGATCGACACAAACTTGTGCTATATAGTGTTTATCATCCTCAAATGGATGAGTAAACCAAAGTGGTAAATCAGACTTTTGAAAATTTACTTGGAGCATTATCCTCCAAACAACCCAAACAATGAAACTAGGCTCTTCCACAAGTGGAGTTTTCTTAAAATTATATGGTTAATCACTCTACGGGATGAGTTCATTTGAAGTGCTATTCATCAAGTCACTATTGTATTATTTAGACTATGTTTGTGACGGATCGGCCATGTCCCACCCTATATGGCCTCTGTCAAATTCACGTGCTTATACATATACACACACATATATATATATGTGGGTGGACTTAAATTTTTTCTTTTCTTTATATTTTTCAACGTATGCATAGGATTGCGTAAGGCTGGACTTCTTGAGTCGGCCCAACGAAGTGGGTGAGTCGAATTAGATCGGTCAATATCTTGACCATCTAAGAATTATAGGTCGGTCAGACATATACGCAAGTTCACCAAACGAATTGAGATGCCACCAGAAATCATAAATTTTTCCCAACAGAGATTTGGCAGAAGCACATAATTTTTTCATTAATTAATATACCAGAGTTCTTTTTATAAAATTTTTCCAAAAGAATCAAAAGAGATGTACATTAATATCACTCAGGCACTGCTATTCAATTTTTGGTCAATCTTTTGTCTAGCTAGTCTATCAGACTTTATTTTTTTTCGTCCGATATAAACTCATCATTGTCTGAAAAATAGAAAAGGAGTGAGCTAAAAAGCCCAGCATGGTGCCCATATGCGTAAATCTTGTATAATTATAAACAGTGAGGAAACAGAAAAGAATGTAATAGAGACATTTGTGCATGCAGATTCATAAAATGTGGTTGGAGTCAATCTCATAAGTACAGGTGCCGAAGTCATTCTTATGCAAATTGGTTTCCAAAACATACTTCTATTTCAAAAATCCTATTTCTGTCAAAACCACCCACACTAATTACCGTTTCAAATTAAATGTTGAAAACCCGCTACATTTAAGGCCTGCAACTCTCGACCATCCGTAACTGCTACATTTAAGGCCTGTAACTCTCGGCCATCATATTCCATATCATATCTTATCAAACGTTACATTTAACGTCTATAGTCTTGACCCACAAAATTGTTATATTTAAGGTCCTTAACTCTTAACCAACATAACCGCTACATTTAAGGTCTGTAACTATCAACCATCGAATCCAATTCCATTAACCATGAGTGTCCAAAATTTCAAAGTGATGCATCAAATAACCGCACACCCTTTTGCATAATAATCGGACTTTTTTAAACATGCTTATGATCAGACTTCTTCAAAGATGCAGATTAACTGAACTCATGCAAATCAACAAATAATCGGACATATTAAAATATGCAAATACCAGACTATATTTTCCTGCAATCTACCAGACTTCCTTAAACATACTTTTGTTCATAAACAGCATCAAAATACAATGCAGGTAATCCTACAAAAGGAATTCTAATATTATTCGAGCATCAAAAATAATAATACTTATCAGATTCAAAACATGCATTAACAGATTTTAAACATTAATTTATCCAAAAACGTAGGGTACACTTACATTAAAACATTCTTAAAACTTGAACTTATAAAAACGGAGAGTATACTTGCATTAAAACATTCTTAAAACCTGAACTTATAAAACCGGAGAGTACACTTGTCTGGTTTTCGAATTCTTCACTTCAATCTGGCCTACGACTTCTCCCTCTTTGTCTCCTACTTTTCCCATTCTTTACAGATCTTTCTAACTCTTTCCTTACTATCGAATTCAATATTTATAGAGGATATGTTAGGTGGGAGCAGGTGAGGTAAGTCACCCACTTTGTACTTTATTTTCTAGCGAGATAGGTGGGAGCAATTTACTTACTTTGATTACGTGAAAAGAAGTCAATGAGGTAGGTAAATTTACTCCGGTTATCATCGAATTCAGTCTTTATCAAATTCAGTCTACTCCAGTCGTGAGCAATTTCAGGTAAAATATTTTATTAAGGCAAAGTTACTTTAAAAATTTACTTTGGCATTTTACTTTAAAATTCACTCCGGCTTGCATCACTTCACCAAGTCCAGCCATCTCTAATCAACTCCGGTTATCAACATCAAGTTCGGCTGGTCACCATGAACTCCAGCCATGATTATCTCTCCAAATTACTTTGGCCATCTTCATCAACTCCAGCCTTCATGAGTTCACAAGGCCACTCCGGCCTTCCATCACTCGCAATGCCACTCCGGCCTTCATCAACTTTATCATGCACTCCGGCCTCCTCCAACTCATTCACTCCGGCCTTCATCATCTTCGCCCATCATCAACCTCAGTCAGCAGCATGTGAATCATTTTGTATCTACTCCAGCCTTCCATCACCTTGCACTCCGGAATCATCCTCAAAGTTGTTCGACATTGTCCTCAAGAGCAGGCCAGCAAAGAGATGTCCGGCAATTTGTTTCAAGCTGGCCGGCATTCTATCTCCTCAAGCTGGTCGGCAATTTACTGTTTGCTTCATGGAATCAGCCCAGTAATTCCTCTACAACTGCTGCCTGGCATTTTGGCTTTTAAAATACAGCCTTGTATTTTGCTTTTTTCAAAAATGCTGCCCGGCATTTTATATTAGAAACAGGCCGGCAAATCTGGCGTCACAAAAGAAGCCTGAAACCTCAAAGCTGCCCGGTAAAATGCAGCCTGGAATTTGCTCACTAAAAGTAATCCGGCAGTTTGGTTCTTAAAAGCAGTCCAGTAGTTTTGTTCTTAAAAGGCAGTTTTGTTGCCCAACAACAAGTCAATACCTCAACATTTTGGTCAATGTTTTCCAAATTTTCGGTAAACCTTTAAGTCTGCCGGTTCACTATTCTTGTTCTTAAATAATTTATTAGCCATTAAGATAACTCTTCATAAATTAATTAAGTTGGAACCTAATCATACAACCTTAGTTATGATTCTTAAAAATCGGGACATTACAATGTTCCTATTTCGAATCTCTCTTTGTCTAAAAGGGTTGAAGACTTTGTATCATCCATGGGAAAAATTCATCAAGAGATACAAAATAAGCTCAAAGAATCTAATGCAATATACGAAAGGGTGGCTAATATTCATTGATAGGTTACAATTTTCAAAGGAGATCTTGTATAGGTATTTTTGAAGAGAGAGTGGTTTCCCTTGGGTACTTATAACAAATTTAAGGAGTAGAAGATCAGTACTTGTTAATTTCTCAAGAAGATTAGTAACAATGCTTGTGAGATTAAACTTCTTCTGCATATCAACACATATTTAACCTTCATTATCTAAGATTTAATTTGATACTATGGCAATGTAATGCCCTATTTCATATTTAATTAATTTAATATTATTAGTTTGTTTTGGGTTTATCTTGAATGTATTAAAAATAATTGTATAATAAAAATTAGAAGAAAAATTTAGTGAATGGATCAGGCTTGGTGCTTGACGTATGCCTGACATGCACTTGTGCGCTCTTTTGGCAAATTGGACGCACCTAAGAAGTGACTCTTGGGCATTTGAGCGTGATATTAGTAGACTGCTTGTGCCTAAACCATGCCAAAGGTGGTGCTCATGTGCAATTGAAATTTAGCGCGGCACCTGATGTACATCTAATTAGAGCTCCTACATCGATTCATGTATATAAGTGCGTCTATCACTATTTTCGAGCATTTTCGCAGAAAAAGAGAAGAGAACGAAGAGAGAGGAAGAGAAGACGATGAATTTTGAAGTATCTCTTGGTCATGTTAGATTAAAGGTTAAAGACAAGTATTCTTAAACATTATCTTTAGTTTATTTCTATTTCCTTCTAGTTTTATTTACGTTTGGTAGTTTTATTGTAGATACTGCCATTTTTACTTACTCCATTTTGATTATTTGTGCATGCACGTAGTTTAGTGGATAGTTTGAAGTTTTTGTTTTGTTTTATCAAATATTTGAGATATTTAAGGGTTTAAACAAAGTAGATAACTATTTGAAATATTTGACTTATATTTAAATATTTGTCAAAAAAAGTTATAAAAATGTGCAGATGGGCTTACATATAGTATTTCATACATGTGTTTTGTATTGGGCTTTATTTTGTTATTCATTTGATATTTATACTTTTTGATAGGATAAAATTTTATGTTTATAATTTTTTAGAGTGAAAGTTTTATATTTTTTCACCAAAGAGAAAAAGGTTTGGATATTTATTATAGAAATCCTCCATGATTTAATATTTTATTAAGAATTATCGTAAGGAATTGAATATAATTAATATATTCGGTGTCATAATATTATTAGATAGACTTGGTAATTATACTTATTATCCACGTGATAAAAAAATAGCATTTGTCCTTGTTTATAGGGGAGAATATGAAAACAGCCTGCCTATGGGTTTAAATGGTAGTTGATGTATCATGAATCCAAATTCTGAACAGATTTGGATCAAGTTGATCGTTTAAATTCAGCTCCGTCCATTGAGTCTAGATCCTACACACCACTACAACAAATAAGAGGTCAGGTAATGTCAGGAGGTTATCCCATCAAAAATATTCCGACGCTCAAGTCAATAAATAGTATTCAAATCAAGAAGGTAAAAGAAATAAATTGAACAAGAATGCTAGGAATGGGTTTGGGATGGTGGGCTATTCCCGTTGAGAGATGCTTTCGTGGGCTCATGAGGAGCACCAGCTCTTAACACCGTATTCACTGGGAATGTGGTGACGAAGAGTGAATCGTTCATTGAAAGCGTGAAAGCTCTGCAGTAGAGAGAGAGCCTGATGATAAAAATGGCTGTGTGTGAGTATTAAGAGCGTTTTTGTCTGAGATTGGATGCCTTGCATTGGAGTGCGAACTCCATGGGCTTTTATAGCTGCGTTGCTAGGCGACCTTCCTTAGATAGGAAGGCCTGATTCCTGCGCTCTACTAGGATGGCTTCCTTTCTTGGCGTGGGATCTTTAATGGTTGTAACGGCTCCTTAACAGATTGCTTTCCGTCTACGTTTTATAACCGTTAGAGTTTACTGCAGATAAGAAGATAATTTGACGCTTTTCTCATGGGACATATGCTAAATTTGCTGGTGACCATTATAATGAAGATTGCCTTCTAAGAGAGTGTGAAATTAGGGGAGAAGACCGTTGTTGGTTGAAGACAGAAGCATTGGCAAGACTGGGCCTAGCCTACGTGAGGCTGGCTCTTAGGCCAACCTACTGTGGCGCTTCCAGTCAACAAAAAAGTTGACCGTCTTCGTAAGCTAGTTGTCCGCCTTGTTATCGAGTTTTGCCAGTTTGCTTGGTCTTTCGTTCGGTCAACGGTTAGCATTAACCATTCGGGCATATATGAGCCTTTGTGGATCTAAGCCACTCCTCTGTCTTGGGCCAGCCCACTATGGGTGTATCAGTAGTAATTTGGTCTAAGATTACCAGAGTATGCGTAACTATTTCTCAAAATCAGCCTTTTAATCTTTGATTTCTCGATTTGAGCATATTTAAATTTTTTGATATGTTTATTTGCATTTGATTTGGATATTTAAAACTTTGATTTGAGATTTGTTAGTTACAACCACCATTTGAATTTGGGATATTAGATTTTGGTTGATTTTGTACATTTAAAGTGTTTGCATTCGCTTTTAGATTATATACTTCACGTATAAGGTGATATTTGGATACTTTGTTGATTTGTCAGATTAGATGTTTAGATTTTGGCCTTCATAGATTTTATACCTATTTTATTGATTTTAATCCTTCACTCTAATTATGCATATATTGTTTTGTTATATATATACTGATACTTGTTGAGTATTTAGTTTATAATTTTATTATTTTTGACCCCTTCCAAAATAGAGGGCTAGGAATATCTTACAGGGAGCTCGAATGAGGATGTTGATCAAGATTTTATTTATATTTTATGGCTATTAGATTTGTAGATGACTTGTATTTGTCTTTGACATATTTTTGAAATTGAGAGAATAATGAATGAATTGATACTAGTGTAATGTCATGGAGGCAGGGTTTGAATTATTGTAGTATTTGGATTATGGCATTTTGGTTTATGTGGGTCGGTAGTGCAAATTTGTGTCATCCGGATTGCTATTTTTTCTTATGGACATTTTAAGTTGGTTGTGACTAGTTTCGATATAAGGACAGGTAGTTCAGAATGATCCTATGATGGTTGTTATTCATTATATTGATGATACTATTTGGTATTTTGTCATATCTGATTTAGATTTGGATATTGTATTTGGATGTATCATGGATAAGGATTTATTGGGTGGATTTTAATTTTTGTTAATTATTATTATCTATTTTTGGTTTTGATACATCTTGGGATCCGGGTTGTTACACCGAAAAGGGAGTCACTTGGATCTTTTTCAGCGGGTCGAACAAAGCGAGTTCAGTTTCCGTTTCTAATAACTTGGATTCTGTACACCATAACTAAAAAGCAAAAGAATAGAAAATTGATGGAATTCACTCCTCAGTATATTCTCTGACGCTTAAATTAGTAATTTTTCTTAGGAAAATAGAAATATATTATAATAAGAAGAATTTGTGATGATGCATGAAAGTAATGATGGTATTCGTCTTAGTGGTTATGGTGGACGCAGAGTGGTTTTGATGTCATAGTACGCTTGATGTAGAGTGGTTTTGAATCTTTCTCATTGATGGCAACCATCTGATGAACTATCCATATTGATAAGGGCATATTAGTTGGCTAATGCAACTGGTTATGGTAAGTTGCTAGGTGTGTAGGAATGGATTGCCTTTAATTGGGTTGACCAGATCAGCATAACCTTTTGGACCAATTGGACTAATTGGGACGTTGCTTGGACCTTGGAGCAAAAGATGTGTTGAGGGATGGTTATTTACTGAATCCTTCATCCGTCCATGGGCCTTTGCTCTGGGATGACCCATTTTCGATAGTCCTCATTATTACGAGCCTCCAATGCTGGAAGGTTTGAACTTTTAACCCCCGGCATGTTGATCAATGGGGTGTCGTTTGTTGTTTTCCTCGTTCACCCTTTAGATTCTTTGAAAACTCCTTTTGTTGTCTAACGTTGGTAGACTAGACCATTTGGGCTGCCTATAGTCCTGCCTGATGGTGGTTTCTTATATTGATTGCGGTTTGTCCTGGGTGCTGGAATGGATTGTGGACCAATCAAATAGACTTAACACCAGACTGGATCACATATCGGTCAAATTGTTTGGATGCCAGATTGAATCATGGATGAGTCAAATCGGCTAGGTGCCAGACTGGATCATAGATCAAGATGGCAAGCTGGACGGTAGACTAGTCAATCTGGGTGGATGCCAGACTAGATTGTAGATCAGTCAAATCGGTTGGGCATCGGATTGGATCGTAGATTAGGATTCTAGACTCAATGATAGACTAGTCAAACTAGCTGGATGCCAGATTGGATTCTAGATTAGTCAAACTGGCTAGATACCGGATTGGATTTCATATCAGTTAAACCAACTAGACACCGAACTAGATCATGGGCTTATCAGCCCAACTTGATGCTGGATTGAATTATCGGCATGTCAGTTCGGTTTTGAGTCCATCACATTTGCTTGCCATCAATTTGCGGTTTTCGAGAAGTAGGGCGCAGTGGCCTGGTAGGTCGTGCTGTTCTGACATCTGGCCTGTCCAATCCTGCCAAGTATCTGCCACCTATATAGTATTATGTAATCATTACTTATGCCAAGAAATTTACGTGCCTCGATGCCTTGTGGTGTTGGCATGTGTTTAGGTCATTATGTGTGCGGCTTTTTGAGGCATTGTTTGGAATTTCGAACAATGGCTTATATAAGTAGAACATTTTTTCAATTTTCCTTACACTTCTTCCTTCCCTCAAGTCGGTTTTCTCTTTGGTTTCTTCATCGTTTGATTTCTTCATGTTTGTCACCTTCTTATTTCCATGGTTCTTGGTGTTGGTGTGATCCATTTGATTCTTATTGCTGTCAATATTGAGGCTTTATATGTATAATATAATATCCTAGTGTGATTTAATTTGGGGTGTCGGCAAAGAATGATAGAGCCTGCTCTCCTCCGAGCGGGTTCATTATCATTTATAAGGCCAATTTGAGGAGTGGCCTTCGCTTTCCCTTTGCGTGAAAGTCGTGAGAAATTATGGTGAATCTTGGCGTTCCAATCGCGAGGTTTCACGCTAATGCTGTGAGGTATTTGTGCTATCTTTATATATTTCTTCGACACCATGGCCAGACGCTGAATATTGTGACAGTGAAAGTGATCTTTCGGATATGCCAAAATACAGATTGGATTTCACTGTCACTCCGAGACTTACAAATAAGTAAGGGGATCCTTGATTTGGTGAAAAATTAGAAGGACCGATTCTTCTTCATGAAAGTCCCTTCCGATTTGGCCCTCCCCAATGAGTGGGGCAAAGTGTCCGAGTCCTTCACTGGCAAAGTCTCGCATGAGGAAGAAAACTTGGCAAAGCTGTTGATAGAGCTTGTTCGAGTAAATACCGATTTGTTTAATATGAAGGACCACCTGTTGTTTGCTGAGGCGCTCGAGTTGGCCAAGTGGGAGTCTCCCTTGGAGGGGACTGGAGCCATTATTCTGCCACCCGCATAACCCAAAAGGAAGAATGGATCGTTGCACATCCATGATTCCCTTGAGAGCGTGTCTTAGTGGTGGGTAGCTTCATTGAGATCTTCTTCTTTGACCAAGCTAGGTCTTCCCATGGAAAAGAGGATGCAACGGATTGGTGAACCATCTTGGGGATCGGTTGCTGCTCTGTCTTCTCCAATTAGCCAAGTCTTGGAGGAGGGCACCGATATGGACGGTGAGCCCTCATCCCTTCTTGCTGGAGTCTCTAACGAACTTGTTGCCGAGGAGTTGATCTAGCCGATCTGCGTACCTACTCCAGCCAAGCACGATGTTCCTGTCACCTTTTTTTGGTAAGTAACGATGTCCCTGTCACTGCCACTGTTTTGCCCAAGGAGCCCACACCAGGCCCTTTTGGTTGAGGGGAGTTCTAGCGGTGAGTGATCGGCTGAGGCTTAGGCAGCAAACAACGCAGAGGTGGCGGCGCTAGTGGAGGCTTTTGATTTGGGAACTCTAGCATTCGAGGCCCCTTAGGGCCCAGTGGCTCCTCCGCTGCCTTCAACATCTGAGGTGCCTTTTGCTGATCCTGGGGTGTCTACGCCAGATTGGAGGCCTCAATCTGCTTCCTCATCTCGGGTTCCTTTGAGTGTTGCTACTGAGGAGACGCGCTACATTGAGGTACCTTTTGAGTAACTCTTTACTTTTTGTTAGGGATGTCCTGGCTTAATTTATTTTTCCTTTTCTATTCACAAGATGATAAGACGGTGCAAATTTTGTTGACATGCTTGTGCTAGCAGTCATCTAGGATTCCCTTGCTCGATAGGGAAGTCCAACATTTGAATCAGACACACATCAACCCAAGCGTGCTCGAAGAGATTCAAGGTCAACTGAATGCCACACCACCGAGGCCCATAAGTAACGAGAACTGGCAGTTGGCCTCGAACTCAAGCTATTTGAGCTCTGGTAAGCATCCTAGGTGAACGACCAGCATCTCAAGGACATCTGGAGCGAGAATATCCGCTTAAAGGCAGCGTTGAGAACTCGACTTGGCCCAGAGGAGGTGAGCAGCATTTTGAATGCCAAGTTTTTGGACGGCGTTCTTGTGTGCCGGCAAATCACATCCTTGGTTGATCCCGACTTTCCCATTGGCTTTTTCGATCCTAGGAATTATGATGCCCTCCACTGATCTGACTTGAAAGATTTCTCTGATATGGGTGAACCTTTGTTGCACCCGATGGGGAGCCCTCGGCCATAGGGTAGCCATCGCCTAGGGTTGTAAGCCAAATGGTGTTTGCTTTCATCATGCTGGTACTTGTATATTCTGGCTTAACAATGAATAAAAGAAACTTTTCCCAATTGTCGTTACTAGAGTTTTTGTATTTATGTAGAAGACGTATCATTGTTAGCCGGCTATGCATTATAGCCATCGTTGCCGAGCTTTGGCGAAATCAAGGTCGTCACTTGTGTGTTATCATTGGGATTTATCCCTTCGGGGGACGTCGTAACCCCATGCGTCTTATCCCAATTTGTAGGTCGTGGATCATTGATGGTTCTCGTCTCCATATGTGGGAGTTACCGCACACAGGCTAAGAAGCCCCATAAGGTTTAGGTGTTTGACCGCGCATGGGCCTTTGGGAGCGGATCCAAGATTCAAATTAGACTGCGTATGGGTTGCCCGATAACGGGACTAGGGTTCTTTGATTGTTTGTTGGTCTTGGAGGTAGGTGGAGAGAAACCTGCCTGACTTAGGGGCAATCTAAGCCGTTTGGTTTTATACAATGTCATTCAAGTATTGATATGAACAAGTAGATAATAATATAAATAGAATAAGTAATAAATGAGTAATTTATTTTATTAATTTAAATGTGACACATTTTACAAGCATGCTCTAAGATGTATGCTAGACCTACCCGGGATTGGCAAGAGGTTATTGGTAGTACTTCTTGAGATGGACGGTGTTCATCATTCTTGGAACTAATTTTCCAGTCTGGGTGCGCACCTTGTATGCATCATTTCGGTGAATCACCGAGATGAGGAATGGGCTTCCCAGTTTAGGGAGAGTTTATTCTTATTCGCGTTCTTACTGGTGGCCTCTATGCTCTACAGACTAGGTCCCCAACCTCGAACTGGCGTGTTTTCACCCTCTTGTTGTAGTACCGGTGATCCGTTGCTAATAGATCATTGTGTACATCTTGGCCACATCTTAGGCTTCTTCAAGCAAAGCGAGATGCTCTCTGAGGTGCTGGGAATTATTGTGGAGATTGAAACCTTCAACCCAGAGGCTGGATAGGCCAATTTCTACTAGGATGACTACTTCAGTCCCACAACATAGACTAAAGGGTGTTTTGTGGGTAGGCTCCTTTGGCATTGTCTAGTATGACCATAACACGGATAGTAGCTTGTCTACCTAGGAGCTCCCAGTGTCTTCTAGCTTGGTCTTTATCCCATGCAACAGGATTTAGTTGGTGACCTCTACTTACCTGCTCGCTTGTGGATAGGCGATGGAGGTATGGACTAGCCGGTTACCCAAACTTGTGCAATACTTAGTGAAGTATTTGTCAGTGAATTGGGTTCTGTTGTCGGTTACAATGACCTCAAGAATTCTGAATCTGCAAATGATACTTTGTCGAATGAACTCTGTCACATTTTGTTCGGTAATCCGAGCAAGTAGAGAGGTTTCAACCCACTTCCTGAAGTAATTGATGCCGACAACAATGAATTTCCTTTGTCCGAATGCAATGGGGAAGGGGCCAAGTATGTTGAGCCCCAATCGCACGAATGGCCATTGGGCTTGAAGGGTCCTTAGCTTCATGGGTGGTTGATGGGACACGTTGCCGTGGATTTGGCAGTTCTCGCACTTCTTCATGAAGCCTATGGCGTCTTTCTTCATCGTTGGCCAATAATATCCTTGGTGAATTATTTTGAAAGTAAGGTTCTTTTCTCTAATGTGTAACCCACATATTTCAAGATGGATCTCGCTCAGTGCATAGTCGACTTCTTCTGGTGTGAGGCATCATAAGTACAGGGTAGAGTATTCTCGGCGATATATCTTCTAGTCCGTGATAGTGTACTAGGCTACCATTTTTTCCATACGCTTGGTGTCTGCTGGGTTTTCAGGCAAGGTATCATCAACGATATATTTCTAGTAAGGAGATATCTAATTTTCATTGTTGGAGACTTGTAGTACTCCTTGCTCGGATTCTTCCATACTTGAAGTGGCCAAGACTTCATGCATATCTCTCGAGTACTGCTTTGAGTTTTCCATCGTCGTGACCCTCACCAACTTGTCGGCTTTCCAGCTGTCTACTCTCAAGATGTGTACTATCTCGATCTTATCAAACTTTTGGGTCATGCTCAATACTCTAGCGAGGTACTTTGCGAGCAATGGGCTTGACACCTTAAAGTTTTTGTGAACTTGGTTGATGATTAGCTCAAATTCGCTATAGATGGTTAAATTCCTCACTGAGCATTCTTTTGCCAATCAGAGTTTGATGAGAAGGGCTTTGTATTTGATGACATTGTTGGTGGTCGAGAATCCAAGTTTCAACGAGTATCTTATTTCCAACCCATCAGGAGTCCTTACGACTACTCTGACTCCATTACGAGACAACGTCTATGACCCGTCTACATGCAATGTCCACACTGGGGTCTCCTTCAGATAGAGGGTGCCTTCGCTGATCACCACGACTTCTGTAATAGGGGTTGTGGTTTTGACTACAAAGTCTGCTAGGGTTTGGCCTTTTATGGCCATCATTGGACAGGATTCTATATCAAATTCGCCAAATTTGATAGCCCATTTGACTAGCTGACTGGACATGTCGGGTTTTTGTAAGATTTTCTTCAAGGGTTGATAAGTCAAGATGACAATTTTGTGTGCCGGGAAGTATAGCTGTAGTTTTCTGGCCAAATAAATGAGAGCTAGTGCTATCTTTTTGGTATGAGTGTAATAGGTTTTAGCATCCGCTAGAGTCTTACTAACATAGTAGACTGGTCATTGCACGTCCGATTGCTGCCAAATCAAGATTGAGCTTAGCGCTACCTCTAAAACAACTAGATACAGGTACAACTCCTCTCCTTCTTTTGACGATGTTAAGAGAGGGGGATTGACTAGATACTCCTTCAGCTCTTGGAAGGCAGTCTGGTAGTTAGATGTCTATTGAAAGCTGTTCGTCTTTGTCCCTTTTAGGGCCTTAAAGAAGGGGAGGAATTTTTCTGCGAACTTTGCTAAGAAGTAGGAGAGCGCCGTAAGTGAAGGTGAGCCTCTGGATGTCCTTCACAGAGTGTGTGGGCTTATGTCCACGATCACCTTTATATTTTCTGGGTTGGCCTTAATTCCTCGGCGAGAGACAATGAAGCCCAAAAATTTCCTAGAGGATACACTGAAAACGCACTTGGCCGAGTTTAATTTCATCTAGTACATTCAAAGTATTTTAAAGGCCTCCTTGAGGTCGTTGATAGGGTCAGCGGTAGTTTTACTTTTAACGAGTATGTCGTCTACGTATACCTTCATATTTTGGCCTATCCAAGTTTCGAACATTTTATTCATGAGTTGCTAGTATGTGGCGCCTGCACTATTTAGACCAAAGGGTATAACCTTGTGGCAGTATGTCTTGTAATTGGTCATAAAGGAGGTGTGCTCCTCGTTCTCAAGACTTATCTGGATTGGTTGTAACCCGAGTATACATCTATGAAACTCAACAACTAGTGCCCGGATATGGTGTAACATCCCGATAGTTTGACCTAGGTTATATAGTATGGGATTTAATATAAT
>JAODPA010129023.1:0-45067 GCA_025585075.1 Nepenthes mirabilis | reverse complement strand
AAAATAAATAAAATACTAAAGTGTTTCTGATTTTTTTATTGTGATAAATTAAATCTTAAATTAGATATGATGATTTGCCCTTATTCAAATGCTGTGTCTGCTTTTACTGTCTCTCGTTCTTTCTTCGCTGTCGTTCTCTCGATTAGTCCGTAAGAAAATCACCACTCAATTGATCACGGCAAATCGGTCGAATTTAGTGACTAGGTAAGTTGGTCCGAAATTCAACTTCATTTTATTGCTTGAGCACTCTTGACATAGCAGCAGAGAAAACTAAGTTAATTGTAAAATTTAGTTGCAAGGCCTTCTTATTCTAAACAATATTGCAATCGATTTAAGTAAGAGATGGCGAAATCTGATGTTTCATTTGATTTTATTAATTGGACACTGGCGTTTTCTTTATCTTGGCTTCATTAGTACTGCGATAAGATTTGATAGTTATTTTACACGATTTCTCAAGTGATGTTTAAAATTATAGTTAGAAAATAATCAGGTGAAATTGAAGTGTTGAGAAAAACGATCCAGCTGAGAATCAAATCGGCGTATCTTTACCTTGATTTTAGTGGTACCTATGTTCATTTTTATCGGTCTTGTGATTTGAAGTGTTCAATTTTGTTTGTCATTTTATTTTTGTTGCAAAATCACCATTTTATGCCGAACCCACGTTGATTTTGGTCTACGGGGGATTTATATGAGAAGAGAAATATATATCGATCTAGTATATCTGTCCGCTATGATTTGTGCTATGATCATTAAACATCTCGTACCCCTAGTTAACATGTGAATGGAAGATAAACATAAAAAAATTTTGAGAGTTTTGTGTGAAGTGCAGTGTAAATTAAGTAATCTATTTATCACTTCTCAAAGATATGTGCTTCAATTTGAGCTTGGGAACAACCTAAGCTATAGAGAAGCGCAAGCTCAACTTCACTCGGGCATTGAGATCACAAAACATTCATGACAAGTAATTTGCAACTTTATGTGGCCTTCCATCGTCAAATCCCCTCATCAAAATCAAGGCAACAGGAAATAGAGAAGGAATCTCTTCTGTTCCCAGTAGAATTAGGATACTGCTGTGGACCGAGAAAGATGATAGAAGAGGTTTCATAATATTAGTATTTGTCTTACATAGAGTTCGTGTGCGTGTTTGCTATAATGACATAATATTTGCTCCCTGTTTTAGTGCTTTTGTGGAGATTAAGTTGGTTGGTTCCAGAATTGAGCTCCCTGTTTGCTGTAATAGCATTGTCCATAGCCGGTGGATAGAATATTGCTATACTTAGTTTACTTTTGTGTACTTTTCCTTTTGATCAACTATCCACCTAATTTTCGTTGTGAATCATGATGAAAACTGGGATCAAGGGGAGGGGGCAGAGTTGGCTTGAGTTGATTGATGGCTTCAGCAGTATTTCTGATTCTCAATGGCTTGGTGTTGCATCCTTCTAAATGCATCGATACTCAGTAATTCCTTTCACTTTCTATCTAGATACATTTAGGTGATTACCAAATATTGGTCCATGTTAAGTATGTAAGAATTGTCCCACATGACATGACACAATTTAATAATTTATTGAGATAATTAAAGGTTATGATTCTGCACGGTATTGTTATATGTTATTAGTGAAGTTTTTTCTTTAATTAGCCTAATCTTTAATTGAAAAAAAGACATTTATGTTATTAAAGGATCTATCTTTTTTCTATCTTATGAATGAAAGAATTGCCCATCATTGGTTGAGGATAAGGATGAGCAGTTTTTTTGGATAATGAATATTTCAACTTGTAGGAGGTTTTAAAACCTTCCCATTATTTTTGAATTTAAGAAATCCTCCCAAAAATCTATTATAATGAATATTTTTTCTCACAAATTTTGGTACTCTCATAAAGGCAGAATGATAAGGGCGAAGGGAGAGAATCAATTCCATGTTCTTTTAAAAAAGAATTTTAGGCATATATGTAGGTATGCCAATGATGTTTGTTTCCACATTTTGAATATCACGAAATAAATGAACGTGTTAACCTCATAAAGTTTTCTCTTGCAAAGCAAGGTGAAGTTGCTAATTGTAGCTGTTGGTTTTACATTGTTTCATAAAATGTTTTTCAGCTTTCATTCTCAATGACTCAAGCTCTAAGCATTGCATCAAGCAATGAATCCTATTATATCTCTCTTTGTGAATACTGCTTTGGTATTCTTTAGAAAAGATAGGAAGGCAACTTAGCAATGTTATGTTTGTAACGTGGGATAATATTTATCCACGTACTAGTATGTTAGAAGGATACCAATTATGTTGGTTGTCCATCATTATAGCCTAACCTTTGAAGTGTCAGGTTTTGCACCGCTACAAGTCTTATAGGCGTGGTAATATTTGTTGATGCTCAGCGTGGATGTATAGTCTAGTTTTAGGTTGCAGCCTAAAATTTCTCATCCAGTATGGTGGTCTTGATGACTAGGTTTCTTAGGCATGAGCAGAAAATTGTAAGCACATTTGGTACCTCGCAAGGATGCAAGCAAATCTTATCCTTGTGATAGAAAGGGAATCTTTTAAGTTTTGATAGAAGTAATTTTCTCATCTGTTTTGCCGCATGTTCGCTAATTGAACTGTATTTCCGTTCATGCAAGCTTTTAAAACTGGGCTACATAAACATTTTTTGGATGATAATATAAAGTCATTCTTTTTTCTTTCTACATTTGTTTCAGAACGGGGGATTCCAGAACAGTTTTGGTGCTTTGAAGATTTGGATAGGAGTGGGAATGTAGAAAAGAAGTGAAAGGCTTGTAGATGATTGACTTCAGTTTTTGTGCATTTAGATAATTTCATTTCATTAAAGAAATTCTAGTTTTGATGGGAAAGGAAATTCAATTCATAGACCAAATAAGTATTTAAATTATATTATTTGCTTTCCTCTACCTTTTTCAATTTAATGTGCTAGGACTGTTGTTCTGCAGCTTGTTTCTTCTGTTCTTTGTTTTTTTTTCTTTTTTGGTTTATTTCTTATCAGGTGATTAGAAGTTAGTAAATCCTCTGTTAATATACAACTAAAGGATCCTAACAGCATATTTGCCACTTTTATCACTACTTGCAGATTGTCTCTGGACTCTCATACCATTATTGAATAATGGACATAACTACTATGGATCGGGGGCAAATCACTCTGCTAGGATCTGCAATTTGTGTAATGCTGTCAATGCATTTTACTGTACAACTTCTATCACAGCATCTCTTTTACTGGAAGAACCCTAAGGAGCAGAAGGCTATAATTATCATTATCCTCATGGCCCCCATATATGCTATTGATTCATTTGTGGGTCTGTTAGATATCCGTGGAAGCAAGGCATTTTTCACGTTTTTGGATTCAGTTAAGGAATGTTATGAGGCCCTGGTTAGTTGTCTTGCCCTCGGTCATTATTTGCATCATCTGCTCAGTTGATCTCTGTTAAACTTCCAATTATTTTGCTCGCAGGTAATTGCTAAATTCTTGGCACTAATGTATAGCTACCTGAACATATCCATCAGCAGAAACATAGTTCCCGATGAGATCAAAGGAAGAGAAATTCACCATTCATTCCCCATGACCTTTTTTCAGGTGACAGTAATTTTTCTTGCTTTATCAGTCACAGTAATGTAGGGAGGAGGAAAAAAGTAGAAAGAAGAATAATAGAGGGGTAGAGATAAGAATAAAGATTAGAGGGGTAGAGACTAGAAAGAGATCAAATCAAGGGGGAGAGGGGAGAAAGTCATGAATAGCAAATTGCATTCGATTTCTTTAAACATTCATTCATTAATCAATTCCACTTCAAATAATAAAATTAAGGTTATTATATAAAGAACTCTAATCTGGGGATAATTTGAAAACAAATATAAATTTTTAACTAAATATGACAAAACTTCTTAAAATCAAATCAAATCAAATAAAGGCAAATCAAATAAAATCGCAACATAATAAAATCAAATAAAATCATAATCTCTCAAACAAAACAAAATTAAAGGGAATTAAAGTGAATTTTTTCTAATTTGGTATAATTTGAATGTCTGCATCAATTCTCCTCGAGTGGTTGGAGTTCGACTCTGTCGAGTTAAAACTTTAGTAGTGAGCTTCCCATTCGCAAGCCGAGCAGCATTGCAAGCGGCCGCTAACATTGATAGACACGTGGGAGGGGAGCCGAAATTGGACTGAGCTGCCAATGTCATCTGAAGATGTGCAATCAAAAATGTCATCTGAAGTTGCATAAGAGAGGTTTTTTTTTTGTCCTTTTTTTTTCTCTACCTTTTTTTCACGAATAGCCAATTGCATTCGATTTCTCTAAACATTCATTCATTCATCAATTCCACTTCAAACAATAAAATTAAGGTCATTATATAGAAAACTCTAATCTTAGGATAATTTGAAAACAAATATAAGTTCTTTACTAACTATGACAAAACTTCCTAAAATAAAATAAAATAAAATCAAATAAAGGCAAATCAAATAAAATCAAATAAAATTATAATCTCTCAAATAAAATAAAATCAAAGGGAATTAAAGTATATCTTTTCTAATTTGATATAATTTGGATATCCGCATCACACAGCCTTTAGAAAATAAAAGAGAAAATTTGATAGAAGATCAGCGTGGCTCTTTGACATCAATGACTTGAATGTAGATGATGAAGAGGTGCATTGATCAGAAAAAAAAATGATTATGATGTATTTTTTGTTTCCTAAAGTGCATCCTAACGAGTTGCTTTATCCCAAAATTTATTCATCCTTTAAATGTATCCCCAATCGTAATTGTCTGGAAAGCTAGCGATAGAAAAGGTCATTGTATTCTGAAGCTAGTTTTCCATATAGAATAAGCAAATCACATGGAGCAGTAAAGCTTTGGAGGATCCTTTTGTCCAGATGCTGGTAATTAGCATCTTCATAAATGTCTATTTCAGCAAGAGAGTGCCCAAACGTTACCCTAACTTCTTTCATGCGATGCTGATATAGATCACCACCCTATTTTAAGCTCTTTTTTCATTCAAACACTACTTCGAAGCCAATGCATTGTTGCATGGAAGAAATTATCAGTATTATCAGTTGCAACTATATTTGACAAAATTTATCGATATTAGATATATCGGACTATACACATTAATATTAAATATATTGGAAGCAAATTTTTTTTCTGATCGACAAATATATTTACCAAATATTGGGTATATTAATATCCTCAATATGATTATATATTGCAATTTTACTGCGGTATCTAAAAATATCAATATTGGGGGATAAATTACTGATATATATTGGCCGATATATCGGATATAAGCCGATATATTATTCCATGCATTTGTGTAATCATTTTTTGTGTTGGCTGATCTACAATAATGAGGAACCATAACGTGAAACACTAGGCAGCCATTTCCCTATACTAAGGTCTTCACAAGTATTCCAATTTATTGCTGAGAAAATTTGAAGGTGATCGGAACATTGTAACATATGACACAGTCGTGGTTCTCTAAATGCAGCCTCGTACAGTCCATCTTGATCACAAGACATTGAAGCTTCTGAAGTACTGGACATGGCAGTTTGTTGTCATTCGCCCTGTTTGCTCAATTCTGATGATAATATTCCAACTTCTTGGGATGTACACCACTTGGGTCAGCTGGACCTTCACCATCATCCTCAACATTTCAGTTTCACTGGCTTTGTATTCTTTGGTGCTTTTCTACCACGTGTTTGCCAAGGAGTTGGAACCACACAAGCCACTTTGGAAGTTCTTATGCATTAAGGGGATTGTCTTCTTCTGTTTTTGGCAGGTGAAATCCTTATCCATCCCCTCTTTTTATGATATGGGCATGCTATATAAGCCTTTAAATTGCTTGGGAAAAAAAACCACAAAGTTGTCGCTTTTAGTTATGGATTATTAGTAAAAATCATGAGGAAAATCTAATTTATCCTTTCTCATAACAAGGAAAAATAGTCGCCTAGCAAAAAGGTGGAATAAAGAAGTATAAGATGATGAAGTTGGTATTAGTGTTTGGCCCTCGTCCAAGAGCTTAAGCTTTTGGGGATTCGGGATAGTTTGGCAATGTATTACACCCTCTCGGATCAAATGGTCTAGAGTTCAACTCTTTGGGATGCCAAATTCTATTTAGCACATTGGATATTGTGCACACGTGTTATATATAAAACTTATTCTTATGTGTTGTCCTAACCGTTTAAACCTTTGGGATGACTTATAACCTTTAGGACAAGATATTCTTTAATAATCAGCTTATTCAAGTGAGTTGAATCTTGATATATTCTATGATATAGCAAGAATTTTCCTCAAAATCAATGAACCAATTTTATTTGATTGTTGTCCTTATCATGTTTCTACGATTGTCTGCATGGAACATTTTTTGGGAAAAGGGGTATAGTTCAAATGAGGAGGATGGTTATCCTCACCCATTTGATTTGGAATGAATGGATGAGATTGAAACATCTACTAGAGGTTATATGATGACTAGCAATCGTGTGGGCTTCTTTTGGTTCAGTGTAATTCACTCCACTCATCCTCCCATAGAAGTGCTTATCCTCCCTTGAATCATTCCCTTTTGAACCTGTGATTCAACTTCAATTATGAGGTAAAAATGTTATGGTTTGTGTATACTTCCTAAACTTTAATCAGACTCCTTTCCTTCAATGATCGTTCTATTGTTCTGGGCATGGGATTTTACTGGTGCAAGCAAAAAGGATCATGTTATCTGAGCTTTTTTAACCTCTTCACCACATGCAAACATCGGCTTTTCTTCTGTTCTATTTCATTTATTCATACACGGCTCCACATATTCAAGGTTATTATTATTATTTTTGCTGGTAACATATTTAAGATATTTGCTGTACTATCTTACGCATATATCTATGATTTAGACCGACATTTGCTATGCTGCAAATGACTGTTAGGCCCGAGAATTGTCAAGGATGGAGTTAGTGCCACATTTTTTGTAAGAACACATAGGGCTTACATTTGTTGACATCATCTTTAGTCCAAATGCCTAAGCTAATTAGTTATGGTCAACACATTTATTTGCAGCTATAACTTTTTCTAAATTTGCATATGAGAATTTAAACGCAAATCTTGCAGTACTCAATCGAGCTTGGATGCACAACCCTCGGAAGTAGTGACAACGTTCAACACATCACTACACAAGAATGTCTCACACGCCAGTATAAAAGTGAACCTTTGGTGCACCATCCTCCCAACTGGGGAATTCTAACATCAACCTGTCTCTAATACTAGTTTTAGACAGAGTGGGGTCGTAAAGGAGGAAGCCAATACTGTGTCACCTATACGAACACATGCAGGCAACGAGCTCATGTAAGCTACAGGCCTTTGGGATGCAAGCCCAGTCCTCCTTGATTCCCGCCCATCAACCGCTAACACAAGCCCACCTTCAGCTGATACTGGTCCACTTCCAGCAGTTCCAGGCCTGTCAGTGCCATCGGGCTCAATTGATCGGGTGTTGTCACGACGAAGTACCTGTTTGACCCAAGCTCCTCTAAAACTTCACGATTACATTTAATTCTGTTATAACTACTGTCTGATGGAATATTGGCTGTTAGCATCTTCATTTATTTTTCACTGTTATTTGTTTTTCTCACTTTCTATTATATGTCTGATGCTGCTGATTAGGAAGGAGGAGAATATACAACTCTTATCTCACTCCTCTCTCTTCTCTTCCTTCTCTCCTTTTGCTCTCTGTCAGTCTGCTCCCCTCCCCCTTCGTCTGTCTATTATTCCTTTCAGAACCCTCCATTGTCATTCTGAGGCAGTGAAACGCAGGGCCACACGCATCATTAGTGCTTTCATTGAGACAATGGCAGAGGGCGTCACCACTCGTTCCAAGGCGATGAAAGAGTTGATTGCGTTTCTATCGAAGGAAATGTTAGAGGTTGTTGCTGCAGTACCACAGCACACTGAATGATTCGCTACTCAGGAGGCAACGATGGAGCGGATCCAGCTTACTCTGACCGAGCTCCTTCTTAGGATCGAATGACCCCCTCTACCCACTACAAATCCGCCATTACTGCCAACACCCACATCCTTTGTTATGTTACACACCACTGCTCAAACCCTACCAGCGATGCCATCGTCGCCATATGAAACTTCGATTTGTGCTCACCTATGCTTGCCTAAATTGGAAATCCTATTTTTCTCTAGAGAAAACGTAGTCAGATAGTTGTTCCAAATCGATCGTTTCTTTCTGTATCATCGCACACCACCAGAGAAGAAGCTTACCATTGCAGACTTCTATATGTCAGGGGCCGCCTTGCAGTGGTACCAATGGATGCATGCAGCAGGACAGCTATCCACTTTGGAATTTTTCTCCCGCGATTTGGAACTCAGGTTTGGTCCATCCTCTTATCTAAATCATAAGGCCTTGTTATATAAGCTTCGACAAGTTACCACTGTGACAGCTTATATGATTGAGTTTGAATCCATTTCCACAAGAACCACTGGACTTACCACTACAAACCTCCTGAATTGTTTCATTTCTAGATTACGAGATGATATTAGACGGGAATTGCTCCTCCTGAAGCCTATGACTCTGCCAGGAACCATTAGAATGGCTAAGTTAGTAGAAGAAAAGTTTGAGTCGAGCTGATTGAGTTTCCACAGACAACCACCCACCAAACTCCCAAATTCAACCTCCAGCGTAGTACCAAAACCCTTACCACCTCCTGTTTCTCCACCCAAATTGCCAGTAAAGAGATTACCACCAGCTGAAATGGCCTCAAGTTGGGAAAGGGGGCTCTATTTCAATTGCGATGAGCGTTTTACTCCGGGACACTGGTGTAAACCTCTTCAATTTTTATGCATGCTGGCTGATGATGAATAGACTGAATCTTCGTCTTCAGAAGAAGACTCAACAATTCAAGAGAGCCCAACCGAAGCACCTGATGGAGTAAATCACTCGCCCCCAGCACCAGATAGCACTCCAACTATCTCCTTCCATGCATTTGAAGGCCATGATGCTCCCACTACACTGTAACTGCAGGGAACAATTGCTGGTCACTCGGTGGTCATTTTGGTGGACAGTGGCTCTACTCACAACTTTCTACAAATCCGTTTATCCGGATATTTGAGGCTATCCATAGAGCCCTCTCAGCATCTCAACGTTACTGTGGATAATGGAGATTCACTGCGATGTGAAGGGTTGTGCAAATTTGTTAGTCTTACACTGGGATTCACCCGATTTCCACTGGACTTATAGTTATTACCCATTTATGGAGCTAATATGATACTTGGAGTCCAATGGTTGGCCACTATTGGTCCAATAATGTTCGATTATAAAGCCCTATGGATGAGATTCCATTATATGGGCACTCAGCTCACCCTTCATGGGATGCACCCCGCCGCAATATCTACTATGACTCTAAGTCAGCTGCGGCGAAGTGAATTAACCAACTCAGCCGTTACTTATTTTCAACTAACCACAGCAGCAACCACTGAGGCTATTCTAGTTGATACGGCCGCTATCTTCTTGACTCCGGCTCAGTTACCTCATATCAGCGATCCTAAAATTGCCTCTACTCTCTGCAACATACTTTCTTCTTTTGCTGATGTTTTCACCATCCCTCACGGCTTGCCACCGCAGTAGCAATTAACTAATCATCGCATTCCCTTGAAGCCCAATGCAAGCCCGGTGAATGTTAAGCCCTACCACTACCTTACTTCTAGAAGGAGGAGACAGAAAAGCTGATTCGGTAAATGCTGGCAGAGGGAATTATTCGGTCCAGCACCAGTCCCTTTTTGTCACCGGTTCTCCTGGTTAAGAAAAAGGATGGTAGTTGGCGCTTTTGTATAGATTACTGCGTCCTCAATGCGATCATGATCCAGGATAGATTTCCCACTGTTGACGAGTTGCTAGACAAACTGCATGGTGCCCGAGTGTTTTCTAAACTGGATTTGCGCGCCGGCTATCACCAGTTATGGGTTCATGCTAAGGACATATATAAGACAGCCTTTTGCACTCATGAAGGACGTTATGAATTTTTGGTTATACCCTTCGGCTTATCTAATGCCCCCTCTTCCTTCCAAGCGGAGATGAACACTATCTTCCGATCGGTGCTTCGACAATTTGTGTTGGTCTTCTTTGATGATATATTGATGTACAGCCCCTCGTGGGAAAAACATCTCCACCATCTTACACAAGTGCTTTAGATCTTGCGAGAGCATTCTTTCTATGCTAAGCAAACTAAATGTGAATTTTGGAGATCTTCAATTGCTTACTTGGGCCATATAGTGTCGAAGTAAGGAGTGGCAGTTGATCCGACTAAAATAGAGGCTGTAGAGGGTTGGCCTACACTTGCCAAGATCAAGCAGCTTCGGGGATTCATTGGACTGGCCAGTTACTAAAGAAGGTTTGTGGCCCATTATGCACAAATTTTGGCACCGCTCACTCAACAACTACGAAATAATGCCTTCGTTTGGGGCCAGGACCTTGAGACAGCTTTTTAGTCCCTCAAAACAGCTCTCACCACTACACCTGTGTTAGCCTTACCAGATTTCTCAAAGCCATTTGTGATACACACTGATGCATCAGGCAATAGAGTAGGGGCAGTGCTGGTGCAATCCAGGCAGCCTTTGGCCTTTTTCAGTAGGCAAATTTGCTCAAAGATGCAACTATCTTCTACCTACATCCGAGAGTTATATGCCATTACAGAAGCCGTGAAGAAATGGCATCAATATCTCTTAGGTGCCAAATTCATTACATAAACTGATCATCAGCCTCTTAAGGCTCTGATGACCCAGTTTGTGCATACTCCTGAGCAGCAGCGGTGGATCACCAAGTTGATTGGGTTTGATTTCGAGATTGTTTATCGACTAGGCCGAGAGAATGGGCTTGCCGACGCTTTGTCCATAATACCAAAAGGTTCCTATTATTCCCTACAATCGGTGTCTAAACCTGTAGTGGCATTAATGGCTGCTCTTTGTAGTTACTATCAACGGCACCCAGCTTCAGCCACCTTCTTCACCTCCCTCAAAGACCGGCCTAAAGAATTTGCGCATTATACACTGCGAGATGGATTGATTCTCTATAAGGAATGGATTTTTGTTCCCATTGATTCGGCCCTCCAAGAATTAATATTGCAAGAATTTCACAATTCTCCTCTGGGAGGCCACACTGGGTTCCACCGCACCTTTGCAAGGATAGTAGCATATTTTTATTGGCCTAGTATGCTTGAAGACATCCGCAAATATGTCTCAGAGTGTGCCATTAGCCAAGAGGTTAAATCACTAAACACAACCCCACTGGGACTGCTGCAACCTCTTCCACTTCCGGGTAATATTTGGGAGTCTGTCTCCATGGACTTTATCGCTTATCTTCCTTCTTCTAGAGGAAAAACAGTGATCCTTGTGGTAGTTGATTGTTTATCGAAGTATGCTAATTTTTCCCTTTTAGCTACTTATTTTTCAGCTGAAGAGTTGGCAGAAGTCTTTGCTAAAGACATTTGCCGACTCCATAGTGTCCCAATTAATATTGTTTCTGATCGAGACTCCCTATTCATGAGCACTTTTTGGAAGGAATTATTCCGGTTACAAGGAACAACCTTGCCTACCAGTAGCACCTACCATCTACAGACCGACGGGCAAACCGAGGTGTTGAATCGTTGTCTCAAAGATTATTTAAGGTGTTATGTGACTGATCACCCTTCCACTTGGGGAGAATTCCTGTCGTGGGTTGAGTGGAACTACAACACCGCTTGGCATTCCTCCATCCGGATGAGTCGTTTTGAAGCTGTTTATGGTTGGCCGCCTCCCTCATTGATGGACTATGTCCAGGGCAGTGCAACCGTAGCAGTTGTAGATGAGTTGCTCAAGGATCGATCAGCCCTCATTGCCAACCTTAAGGCTAATTTGCAACGTGCCCAATTACGAATGAAAAATCAAGCTGATGCCCACCGCACTTATAAGGAGTTTTAGGTGGATGATTGGGTATTCGTCAAGTTGCAACCTTACCGACAAATTTCAGTAGCGAACCGACGATTCCACACGTTGGCTAAGCATTACTATGGACCTTTCCGTCTAGTAGACCGGATTGGTCCAGTAGCTTACCAACTACAATTACCAGCGTATTCAAAAATCCATGATGTCTTTTACATTTCTTTACTCAAAAAGTGTCATGGGAACCCAGCTAATCAACAAATTGCACTACCCACCGAAACACTGGGTTCTCAACCTGTAGTGTTTCCAGGCCAGCCTTTTGGGTTTCCGAAAAGTTTTACAACATGGGAAATTTGTTCCCCAGCTCCTTGTTCAATGGCAATCACAATCACCTGCAGAGGCTACCTGGGAGTCGGCTATTGCGTTCAACCAGGAATTTCTAGCTTTCAACCTTGAGGACAAGGTCATTTTCGATGGGGATGGAAATGATACCGGCCTTCGGGATGCAAGCCCAGTCCTCCATGATTCCGGCCCATCAACCACTAACGCAAGCCCACCTTCAGCTGATGCTGTTCCACTTCCAGCAGTTCCAGGCCCATCAGTGCCATCGGGCCCAATTGATCGGGTGTTGTCACGATGGAGTACCCGTTTGATCCAACCCCCTCTAAAACTCCACGATTACATTTAATTTGGCTATAACTACTGTCTGATGGAATATTGGCGGTTAGCATCTTCTTTTATTTTTTACTTTTATTTGTTTTTCCCACTCTGTTATATGTCTGATGCTGCCGATTAGGAAGGAGGAGAATATACAACTCTTATCTGACTCCTCTCTTTTCTCTTCCTTCTTCTCTCTCTTTACTCTCTGTCAGTCTGCTCTCCTCCCCCTTCTTCTGTCTATTATTCCTACCAGAACCCTCCATTGTCATTCTGAAGCAGTGAAATGCAGGGCCACACGCATCAGCTTAGACATCTATAGAACTTAATTACATGTGTTTGACACTATTTTCACCCGAAAAACCTAACGCAATGTATTATAAATCGACGGATATTGATACATCACCACAACTTCTAAATCTTCAATGTCTAATAATTTATCGATTAGCACATGTTCTAAAATAATGACTGCTGCTTGATTATGACAGGGAATGGTGCTTGAGATTCTTGTTGCATTAGGGATCATCCGATCTCAGCATTTCTGGTTGGACGTGGAGCACATCGAGGAAGCCATTCAGAATGTCTTGGTGTGTGTGGAGATGGTCGTCTTCTCTGTCCTCCAACAATATGCTTATAACGTTGCCCCTTACAGTGGAGACGTTGAGCGAAAGATGAAATTGAATAAGAGGGACTGATGGACGAAAACGTAACTGAGCAATGAAATGCTGTGTAAGTACAAAGAAACTGGATGAAACGCCGAGTTTTATATTCTGTACTTCCAAGTTTTGAGTTGAAATATCTCGCGTACTTCATCAAAACATGCATGGTCTTGTGTGGCGTTTTATGCTCGAAATATTGACCTTTACTTTTTATTATTACTCTCTCTCTCTCTACTGTAAATACTAGTAATTGTGCTTTTGAATGACTTAAGGTGGAGAACTCTGCACATTATTGTCACCTGCAGCCTAAGTTGCTCAAAATCAGATGGTGGGTTAGTGGTCAAATATGTAGAAAATATTATCGGTTTTTTTCAGGTGGGTTAATTTTATTATTGTCTTTAATTTGAGTTATTTTATTAATTGAATGAATTGTAGCTCTAATGAGAAGATATTGGCTCGATGTATTGATGTGAGAACAAATTTGATTGGGTAACCACACACTTGCCCTGCTATGACAAAAATCTCCTCTCCCTTCAGTGACAATAAATTATCTCAAGATGCAAGATCAAGTAAAACATTAGGAATAATGATCAATTAACCGCAAGACACAAATATGCTGATGATTTATTGGAGCAATTAAACCATCAAAAGTAAGCTTAATGCACTTATTTATAGGAGTAATTAACCATACTAATTTCATGACATTTGCCAGTCACGATTGACAATTTTGGCTAGTGGAGTAGAATCTGATACTATATATATTTTTTTTCTCTAGCCATAACTAATTCCTTTTCCCCCTTAAATACTCCATTTAGACTACCATTGTGCAGTTGAAAACTGCAAAAACACAAGCCAGATTCCTTGGATGGCATCAAGTTTGATAGCAGAATCTCATGATTTTCTTCACGTTTTCATTCTTGTTTGTATCACCAAAAGTCACCACACGAACAACCGCCGTTGCTGAAGTGGTGAAACCGATTCACATCCCTGACAATGATTATCCTCTCGGTAATTTTCGATGCAAGCTTCATAAAAGAATGACAATCACCACAGATTCTAAGGTTCTTCATGATCCTGACAGGAACACCTGATGGCAAATGCATGATCCCATAAGTAAGAGCCAGCCTCTCACTATGGTGTCTCAAGAGCTCCACCTTTTGGCTCTCTCCCACGTCGTGAAATTCGTGCTCTGTTTCAGCTTTGTACTCCAACTTCTCCATCTCCTTGATTAACTCCCCCAACTTCATATAAATCTCTGCAATTTGATGATGATTTCTCTCACCTACCATGAAAGTATGAACCTTATTCTTGATTTCAATCCAACTCTTACCCTTCTCCTTCCTCGCTTCACTCTCCTTCAAGTTCTTCCTTGACCTTGCAACTTCCTCCCACTTCTTCTTTGCTGCATATATATCAGAAAGCAATACATGGTTACCTGCATTGGTAGGCTCTATCTCAAACAAATGCTTAGCAGCAAGCTCAGCCAACTCGAGATTTCCATATTTCCTGCAGGCGGCCAAAAAGGAACCCCAGATGGAAGCTGTTGCATTAAATGGCATACTCCGTATCAAATTGTATGCTTCCTGAATCAGCCCGGCTCGGCCAAAAGTGTCAACAAGGCAAGAATAGTGAAGCACGTTTCGTGACAGATTATGATCCCTTACCATTATATCAAAATATTTGCGCCCCTCTTTAACAAGTCCCATATGGCCACATACAGATAACACTGATATGTATGTCACTTCGTTTGGAGACAGACCCGTCTGCTGCATCTTCTCGAACAGAATCATTGTTTCTGTAAATTGACCGTGTCTTGAAAATCCTGACAACATTGCATTCCATAAGACAACATTCTTCTCCTCTTGACTGGAAAAAACGGCATATGCTTCCCCAATGCTTCCACATTTCGCATACATATCTATTAGAGAAGAAGACACAAAAATATCTGTACCAAAACCAACTTTACACAGAACAGCATGAGTTTGTTTGCCTTCAATCAAAGCTGCAAGCCCAGCACAAGCAGAAATAACAGAAGAAATAGTAAATTGGTTTTGCTCTAACCCAATCACTTGTGCCCTATGATTCAACATCAAAGCCTCCTCATAGAGCTCATTTCTCACAAATCCGGCCACCATTGAACTCCATGTCACGACACTTTTTTCCTCTACGCTGTCGAAAACCCGTGATGCATCATTTATAAAATTGCATTTTGCATAAACATCAAGCAACGCTGTCCCGACATACACATTCGAATCCATCGCTGCCTTAACAGATAAAGCATGCAGCTGTTTGCACTCAAATATCGCACATTTTGCTGCACAAGCACAGAGGACACTGGAAACGGTGAATTCACTTATTGGGGTCAGTTCTTTCTGCATTTCCATGAACAGGGTAAGGGCTCGTGCCGCGAGCCCATTCTGGGTATACGCTCCAATTAGAGTGTTCCATGAAACTAAACTTCTCTCAGGCATTTGATCGAGCACCTGACGGGCCGATTCCAGGGTACCACATTTACAGTACATGTTGATGAGCATATTTGATGTTACGATGTCGGCTTGTAAGCCGACTCGAATGATCTGACCATGGCAGCCACTGCCTTCCACGAGCAGTCTACTCCTAGCACATTCTTGCAAGAGGCTCTGCAAATGATCTGATGATGATGGAGCAATTGCTGCATACAGTCCAACCCAGAAATCGTCTTCAAAGGTGGAGCTTTTGTCAGGTTCAACAATGGATAGAGTTGATAAATATATAAGATTTGCAGCATAACTGCTACGACTGCTGTATAACTTCCTGCATATCATAGAACTAAATCCTAAATGCGTTGAGCTTTTAGAGCTTTGAAATGCCAGAAGATATAAAAGCTTTTGCAGACTTTTAGAACTAAATCCTAAAAATACAGAAAGGTTAAAAGAAAAAAAAGGCAAAGTTCGCCGTTGCCGGGGATCGAACCCGGGTCACCCGCGTGACAGGCGGGAATACTAACCACTATACTACAACGACTCACTTGAGGAGAAGGACAGAGAATACAGAGCACAGAGAAAAAGAGAGATCTATGGCTTTTTCGTCTTCAATACATCTCTAACACTCTGTCCTTGGATCTCCACCGTCTCTGTTTTCGCCGTTTGGCGAGGCAACATTGTCTACAGCTGTCTCCGGTAAATTTTGATACATTTGTGAATTACAAACCCTAGAATGAGATTGAATCATACTGTCAATTGCACGTTTTCCGTTGCCATTTCCTTTTCAAGTCATTTTCTCGTTTTTGTCACTTTGTATTACTGTGTATCCTTAATCCCGTTGTTTGTTGGTCTGTCATTTTTATCCCTTCATCTTTCACCTAACAAATTGTTTGATTCCTATTTGAACTACTCCAAATTCTACGCATTATTAATCGAAATGTATATTGTTTATATCTTAGTTAGTTTCTAAGATTCTGAATTGGAATTTGATTTGCTTGCTGCGGGGAAGGGGAAGCGCATGTTTGTAAGTGTGTATTAATAATTGGTATGAACTAGGTGTCTACCATACTATTGCAGATTTAATTATCTGAAGACATCCTGTTCTAATTAGATGAATACAACATTCTGAAATGGAAGTGGGTGGTGATGAATGCGAAGAACTGGAGGTCATTTGACTGGCGTTTGTATTTATAGCTTACATTGAGAGAGAGAAAGAGAGAGAGAGAGAGAGAGAGTATTGTACCAAAAATGGAGATGGAGAATGCAGCTGCCTTCGCAGAAGCTACGGGATCAAGATTCAGTTCATTGGAGCTGATTGGAAGGGGGTCATTTGGTGACGTCTACAAAGGGTATGAAATAATTGCCTTAATTTTGTTACTGCAATTGCATTCTGAAATAAGTGCAGATATTTACCTGTTGAAAAGATGGTTTTCGTTGCCATTTGCTTAAGGTACTTGGTTTTGTCTTGGGGACCTAGGATGTTTATTTATGTATTAGATAAAATTCATTATGATGGAATTCTGTGGGTTTCTCATCATTTAGAAGTTGTCCATGACACAATTGTTGTGATTTTCATTTGCAATTTAAAAAAAAAAAGAAAAAGAAAAAAGTGGAGAGCCTGTTCATGTGTTGATGCTGGCAGAAATGTTTTCCAATTCTGAAATAAATATTTTCAATTTGCTTACAGGCATATGAATAAATGATTGAAAAACTGCCTGAAAGGTTGATTTTCATTTACATTTACTGCCTTCTTATAATGAATCAGTCGCACCAATTAATAATTTATGGGTATTGATAATAATTTCAACTAGTTGGTAGATTGGGCACCAGTGTCGGCAAGCTGGTCTCTTACAATATTGATCCATTGAATTATTGATGATGTCACAAATACAACTTCATCATTTTTCTGCCATCGATAAATTATGAATTTATTGATTTGTATGCAATGGAAGCTTCAATATTATTAAGAGAACGCCACATTAGGCTATCAAAAACAATATATGACTACCATGTACCTCTCAATATAAGAAAAGGTGTCACTTGTGAGGATCAAAAATCCATATTAGACTATGCTATTGTTGTCTGATAATCATATAATACTAGTAAAATCTTTAAATATCAACTTGAGAAAAAAAAAGGTCAAGTCAAATTCTGATGGATTATATCATATTTAAAAATGATGACCCAATGCACAAATCCCCAAACTCGTGGGTTTTGAGGAGGGTAAGTTTTACATGACCTTATCCTTACATGGTGAATATACATAGTGTTTCAAATTTAGACACGAGTTTTTTGTATATATAAATTTTATTATGTAAGCATTTTATGTAGTTTCTACACATATATGGTATTCCTCTGCTCCAAAAAATTGTGTTAACATAGTGGATAATTCTAATCAACCTGAATCTGTTTCCTATATCCAATTCAAAGTTTAAAGAATTTCTATGTATCAATTGGAAAATTAAAATAATTGAATAGGGAAGTCATTTTTTCGTTCTCAAGGATTTTAGTTTTTTTATAAGGAAACAACCCCGTAATATTTTATGCTTTCCTATAGTGAAATTAATAATCAATATTACTTGTATAGATGATATGAGATGAAACTGTGTGCCACAATCAATTTATTGTTTTTGGTGGACCTTGGTTTGCAGATTTGACAAGGAGCTCAATAAAGTAGTTGCTATCAAAGTTATTGACTTGGAGGAATCGTGAGTGTTTCAATTTATTTATCTTTCATGGGTATTATCTTCTTTTATTTTTTTTTAAATGTCTCAGGCCTTGATTGTCCATACACCATAATGAATGCATTGATGAATGTGATGCTGCTTTGTGTTGAAGATGTCTAGAAAGATGAGAGTTTTCAGGGAAAAAGTGTCAAATTGTTCCTTATTGGATGATAAAAATTCATGTTTTTGGGTTTATCATTTAATGGGAGGAAATTTGGTTAATTAATTGTTTGAAGTGATTTATCCACATAGATCTTTTCCTTCACCTTTCACATGTTAAATTCCTGCAGTTTGTGGCTGGGTGATGCCCCTCTGACACCAATTTTAATCAAAATTCTGTTCTTACTGGATTTTTTTGGGTGTGGAGAGATAAGAAGCTGTAGATATGATTGTTGTAAGGGGAATTGGGACAAGCATGGTAATGGATTCTCAGCAGTTGAGATTTCTTTTTGAGCTTTTATTTTTTCTCTAGGAAAAATTTTAAAACTCTTAAACGGTAGTGTAGGATTTCCAATTGTCTCAAATGACTACATTGTGGTATTCTGTTGTCCAGCAATCTTAATTTTTAATTGTCATTTATATCTTTCACCAAATTCATTGTATATTTTCTTTTAAGTAGCAAATATGTCTCCTGTGAAACACTATTCTCCTGGCCAGATAGCTTCATGAGGTCTCTTAGTGTTTTCCTGCTGATAAGTCAATGTCTGGTTTGGTGAATAATGCACTTACTTCTTTAGTTACCATCGAGCTTGCTTCTACCTAAATTTTGTTACTAAAAATTGCTTATTTTTTTGTGCAGAGAGGATGAAATTGAGGATATTCAGAGGGTATCTGCAACATTTTTGCTCAATTGGTGAATTTAGTTTGTTAGAAAAAATGAAAAAAAAAAAAATGCTTCTCATTTACCTGTATTTTACAGGAAATTTCAGTTCTATCAGCATGCCGATCACCATATATCACTGAGTATTATGGTTCTTATCTTAACCAAACAAAACTATGGATTATAATGGAGTACATGGCTGGTGGCTCGGTTGCCGACCTTGTATGTTACTTCTTTGGTTTCTTCATTCCATATTTCTCTTCCCATGCTTGTTTGATTAATTTTATACTTTATTCTGAAGTGTTATCCATGGTCTAACAGTTCTTTATGGTGCTTGAGGGCGAGCCTTAACACAAAAATGAGATTACTTTATTGTGATCTAGAGGTCATAGATTCAACAATGGAAGCAACCTTTCTACTATACTAGGGTAATTCCACCCTAAGAGCCCGCAATGCGGGAAACATCGTACATTGAGTCACTATTTTATTTTATTTTTTTGTGCTGACGTTTTTTATGTAGACCGAGTTCTAACACCTAGGATTATCCCAAACCAAAAACAAATTGTTCTTCCGAAGCTGGAAACTAATGAATACAACAACGTGAATTTAACAAAGAAGGTCTATTTGTTCCTCAAGCAACTTCCTAAATTAATAGAAACATGATTAGAAAATACTACTAAATACTATGGTTTGAAATTTTTCTACTACCAACTAATAATCAAAATTATTAAATGGGCCATCGCTTCCATGTGGCTTGGATTTTGCAGACTTAAAGTTTCACGCACCCGTATGAGGCACATATCTCCTTTTCTTAGCATGTCCTGTTATCCTGTGTTAATTTTGGAGGAAAGTGATGAATGTGGTGTGGGGTTATATTATTTCTTGTAAATCGTTGCGAAAGTCAGTGTAACAGTATTGTAGGACATATACTGTGTGATTTGGATTCACTTGCTTGTTTTTCTGAAATTTCCTGATGCTAGGATTAGTCCCCAATTTTTAAGGTATGCAACTGGGAGTTGAGAGGAAGCTACAATGGAACGTCAATGGCTGTCTGATGTTTTATCAGAGAAACCAAACATTTTTGGGGATAAGCATTCTGTGCATTTTTTACGTTTGTGGCATTGCAATCGTTGGGAATATAATCTTTGCTAGCTTGTCAGCCTTTGCTTAATTTGGTATGGTCATATCAAACTATCGACTATCAATTATCTTGGAATTTTTTCCCTTCTCCCCAGTTGGGCAGGGTGAAAGGAGATCACAATTTCAGTTTGCAAAATATTAGCTGAGGAAACAATATCAGGATAAATTGGCATGTTGTTTGGTGTTGGAATAGTGCCTTGACTATTCAATTTTATTGCCTGGTTTGTTTTAGCACAATAAGGCCATGATAATCACTTCTCTGATTTTTTTTTCCAGCACTTACTGCCTTTCAACATTAATTTAGTAGTCATGTTTAGCACTTGTTTATCTTGACCACTTCTTTTCCTAAATTTTTTAGCACCTACATGTCTCTCTAATCTCTGATATTGTAGTAACACTAGTAATGTAACCACATTTGATCCCCAGAAATATTCATGAAATGATTCAGGAAATAATTAAGTATGCATCAAGTTTAAACGAAATATTCATTTAAAGAACTTTTCCACAGATGACACATCATGCTTTATGAGAAAGTATTATTAATTAAGAGAAAAATGGAACATGTGCACGCTTTTCAACACATTTTTTGTTGTAACTTTGTTTATTTACTAGCTTTATAACTTTTCAAGGCAATTAAGCATGAGCTATCTGATTTCAGCACTTCTTACTTATTCGAATAGATTCACCTTCTTGCAAAATATTAGCACTTTGCAGTAAAACTAATTGTGGCCAAAAGTCTTTATTTGTAGAATGCTTCCATCTTGTTTGAGGTATCTCTTATATGTATAACCTCTTTCATGAAAGCTTTAAGATCTAGTGTGCTGGATGTTTCAAATGGACATTGGCTGCAAAGGTTAACCCTTTGTGGGGTCGTTCTATGAGGCTTTTTGATATTGGGGGGAGGATATTCCTCAGAGAACCTGTTTGGAGGCTAGAGTCATTTGAATGTAGCTTTCTTCCATTGTTAATCAACTTGCAAAGAAGAAAGACAAGTTATAATCAATTGATGCTTCTTGTGCAGAGGCGCCTGTTAATTCTCTTCTCCTTCATAGCTGCTGTGAAGGTCCTTGTGGATTTGGTTTACTATCTAGTATGGTAGTTTTGCTTTTATTCACTGAGGGTATACATCCTAGCTTCAGAAGGCGTGCTTGGGGGGTGGCTATGGTGAAGGTTGTGGCCTTTCTCTCTCTCTATCTTTTGAACTATTTTGGAGAGAGATATTTCAGAGCTTTAGTGTCTCCAAGTCTCATCCAAGATCTAAAGATACTGTTGGCGCAAGAATCTTTGCTATTTGGAAAACGGAGCTTATTGTTGTTGTCTATATTTTAGTTTTGTTGATAGTTTGTATTTGCCTTGGGAACCACATTATTTGTGAAAAATATATTATTTATTTGCACCTTGTGGACCCTTACTGTCTCCTTCTTACTCATCAAAAAAGAAGGATTCTAATTTGTTAGCCAGTAGATTTTTCTTTTCTTTCTGTTTTGATGAGGAGGAGAGAATATTCTTTAATTGCAAGTTATGTGACATTTACAATGTAATAGTTTTCTAATCGAAACATAGATCTAATATACTGACATGTAATTAGAGCAAAAGTGCAAAACCACAAATAATATTGCAATGATTGCCGTCTACAACTCCACAGTCTCATTGTTTGAACTCCATTATATGCAATTGGATATTTTTTTGAATGGGTTTCCCACCATAGTTCAGTTCTGAGAACTGATCATATAATATTCGGATCAGGCTTGAGAAGCGACAACCATCAGTAGTAGTTTGGACTCTCCACAACAGGTTCACCTTCCAAGCAAGAAAGCAAAAACTCTCCCACTGTAGGAGAGGAAAGAAGTCTCATCAAATAAGACAAACTCCCACTGAAGGAAAGACGAAAGACAAAAGAAACACCCAATTTGTCGAAAAACAAATGTGTGCTCTGAAAAAGGATAAATTGAGCAAAAGAAGTGCATAGGTGAGAAATGGCTTCTGCAGTAAGAACTGAGATGGGCTGCAGCAACCACCAGAGGGCTTGAGACGAGTTCTGTAGGGATCAGGGGTGAGGGAGGGAGAGGCTGTTGGCTTTGAATGATTCTTTATACATTTGCCAAGTTGTTCCATTAGAAGGCATATACTATGCATTGATGACATTTCCATGAGGTTGTGGAAGGATAGTGCTGGGTTGAGATAAAGAAGACACAAACTTGATAAACCTGTGCTAAATAGTGGTACATACATTTCCTTCCTTTTGGTGTAAAATTTAAGGAGGTTCCTGTGATATGGAAATTTAAAAATTTATTGTCTTCATGGAAAATGCAATACCTCTTAAAAAAGGCTGTTTGACTCCTGTAAATAGCAGTTTGAACTTCTTCCCTCTTCCCCTTTTTATATGTCATAGTCTAACTCTCACACTGAGAAAATCAACAATTATATGCCAGTCTTCTCCGAGTCAAGGTTGGCTTTCCTCAACTCGAGGATCCAAAAAATACGGCGTTTAACATTAACCACATGAGCTGTACAAATTGAACACCTTTGATAAATCCAATATTCTTCACCTTAACTTCAAGGATCCCAATTTTCTTTATCAAGCAACTAGACCATACCAATTGCTTCTCGGCATCTTGATCGCCATTGAGCTAATCCTTATGATGAATAGGTTCTCTTGTCAACTTGGTTTTTTTCACACACATTAGATCATTGTTTAGAACCTTGACATGCATATCACCCTTGCCTCGAACTGTCACTGGGTTCCCACTAATCCACCTATGCACATTACTCGTGTCCATGTCTGACACCTTGGCTCCCTAGCCTTTTTTCAGGTAGTGCTCCTAACACTCGTGAAGACAATTTGCCTGTAACACATCTTGATCACCGGAGCAAGAGGGCAATTCCAACCTTGTCTCTCAACAAGTGCCTACTTGGAAACTTGATCTCGAGCTCATGAGCATTCAGTTGGCTCAAGGCACTCAGCTTGCCTCTCATCTTAGAGGACTCTCCTTGAGTGCTGCATATAGTAGCCTGTCCCAAATGCTTATGAAGGGTCCAAACCTCTAGTCTGACAACTATCCACACCATCAAGTCTTTTAGTCCTCACCAGTGGACAGTGTCCATTTGGCACCCCACCTCGAGGAAACATTAAGCTGTACTCTTTGCATAACTTGGAGTCCATCCCCTTTCACATAGTAGCTCACTTAGGTAAAATCTAGTGTCCGACACACTACAATAACTTTGGGGTGGTGGAAAGCTTAACACCGTAGTTCCCCTATGGAGGATTCTGGGATTTTCATGAGTAGACATTCAAGCACTCCAAGTTTCAACTATTATAATGACTTATCTCCATGAACCGAACAAGCATTTGGACCGGACTTTGTTGTGATTACATGTTCCATTTAGGACTCGCTTTAGTCCTCTGGGTGCATGTGAAAATTGGTTATTGATCCAGATAATATCATTCGCCCTATATTAGAATGAAAACCAGCATCGTTGTCACCCCATGCTATACTTTTGACTACACCCATGCTGACAACCCATGACATTGTCACCCATGCCACCTCTGCATCTAAGCTTCATCCACTATGTTACAAGCTCACTCTGGGTGCTTCCAAAAAACTCATGCCATACCCAACTCATCTAATATTAAGGCTTGTCAACATCTGATGATACGGGACACCGTGCTTCCTTAGTTCTGAACAAGAGAAGTTAGATTTTTTTGGGGAGGTTGCAAGTGATTATTTCCACTTAAGTGGAGTACTGCCACCTTGCTTTTGTGCAAGGTGGATGTTTTGCAATCAGGAAGTTTGGCATTTTTACAATACCTTTTTGGGCCAGTATTGTGAATATTCATGGTGGACACTCGGGCATTTTGGTGATGCGTAATTCAAGCTTAAGTTTGAATCTTGCCATTTTTATTGTTTCCAATGCCATATACTGAATCTGTGGAGTGGGTCTGCGATAGTCTATTATGACGGTGATGGAAGGTGTTTTCTAGTATGCCAAGTTTAAGCTGGCAATGGGTCAACTTTTCTTTCTGGTTGGACTGAGGGCTTATTGGTGAAAGTTGAATTTCCAGACATTTTTATGCTTGTTGGCAGTATGATGCACGTGAGTATTGAGTATTTTTGATGCACTAACTGTCAACCTGCTTGGAATCGCCTGCCTTTTTGCATGGGTCACTCAAATATATTTTCTGAGCTGCAACAGCTTTTTACTTTGCTGCATAAGTTTTTCTTAAATGTGGAGCATAAAGTAAGGTGGACTCTGTATAAGAGTGTCACCTTTTCTGTTCGGTTGTTTTATGCATCTTTCCTTTTATGCATCCTTAAAAGGAAATTGGGTCATTTTCCCAGGACGATGACCTAGAAATCTGCTGCTCCCCAACAGGTTTTGTGTTTGGTTGGAAAGCTGCTTGGGAACATAATTCAACGATTGATAACCTGAAATTGCAATTTTGGGGTTCCTTGAATGAAAGATTGAGTGTTTCATGCCTACTTTTGCACCGTGAGGTATCTAGAGCTGTGTGGTTAATGCTTGGAGATTAGTGGTGTCCAATGGGCTCAGGCAAAATCTGTTAAGCAGGTAATTTCAGCATGGATTTGGTTTAAAGGAAAGTCTCCAATGATAAGTTCATCTCTGTTTTTCTTTTGCTACTTTATGGTCCATTTGGGGATCGAGAAATGATATTGTGTTTGCTGAGAGGCACTTAGGACCGGGTTCCAACTGGATAATCTAATCTTTAGTTGTCCTAGTCTAAACTTTATTGCTCCTTTTGTGTGGATGTAATTCTGAACTGCCTTGATGATCTTTATGTATAGGTAGCTGAGTTGTGATGTTTTTTTTGTGCCTTCTTAGCACCTTCTTATTAATATAATTTTCTTTTACTGGCAAAATTGACATTAACCACTGTAAACAAACTCTGGTTGATCCATTATTTCTTGAACTGGAAAGAAATAGAGCAATTGAATCTTAACATGAATTGTGCTTCTGCAGCTACAGTCAGGCCCCCCTCTTGATGAAATGTCAATAGCCTGCATCTTACGTGATTTGCTGCATGCAATTGATTATCTTCATTCAGAAGGAAAAATTCACAGAGATATTAAAGGTTAGACTAATATCCATAATAAGCCTTGGGATTAAAATGTGAAATTAAATTAACTATTTAGGATAATTTTCTTCGGTCTGTGGATAGTGACTTTTTTTCTATCAATACTGTATGTGGTATTGATACCTGTAGTATTATGATTTTGCCAGCTGCAAATATTTTGTTGGCAGAGAATGGTGATGTTAAGGTAATTTCTTTTCTTTTCCTCTATTGATCAAATTTCTTTCCCGAATATCTGTTCATTGACTATCATTTCTATGTGTGAGTAGCAATATGTTATAAGAACTTTATTCTGCTTCCTCAAGTTTATGTTTTGACCTCTGGTTAGGTTGCAGATTTTGGCGTTTCTGCTCAGTTGACAAAAACAATATCGAGGAGAAAGGTATTTTAGCTGTCCTATTTGTGTTGATGCCATATTCATCAAATTTGTATTGATGGCTTGTTTTGGGCCAATGATATGATGCTTAAGCTGTGAGTTCAGAAACCATTTTCTCATAACCTGTCCTAGTGGCAAGCCTATTGTCCTAGTGGGGCTATGATATTGATGCCATTTCTCTATTGTACTCTACTCAATTAGCTTGTCTTTTCAATCTAGTTATTTTGAGCATATTGATTTGAATTTGACAACCAAACTGGTGCAACTCTGTAGATTATGTTTGTTTTGTTTCTTCAACATGGGGCTTTTAGTTTTAACTAGAAAATTTTGCAACACATACTTGGATCAGTGTGGCCTATATGAGGTCATTAGAAATGATTCATGATGTCTTGCATACATCACTAGGTCTAAAAGTTCATAGGTGCATTTAGACATTTAATGCTCGTAATCATACAATGTCAGTTGATATATCCGGAAAAGGGGTATTATTCAAAACATAACAATCCGTTTTGGTTGTTCTCATTTACTCAAATTTCTACTGTCAGACAGATGAATCCTGAACCTTATGTACCCTTTTCTTTCTTGGGTTTTTTTCTGGTTTTTTTTTTTTTTTTGGAATTTTTTATGCTGGTTGAGGTTCAATTGACTTTTGGTCCAAAAGTCAATCGAACAAAAAATTGATACTCTGTTTATCCCATTCCCAACAGTAAAACGTCCTAGACTTCTTTTTTCATTTTGACATGCTTGTTAATTGATGATGCTGTCTATTCTCTTCTGCTCCTCTGAGCCTTTGTCACAATCTTTCAGATGATTGTGCACTTTTCTGTTAATCACCTACAACTGGCCTATCTAAGTTCAATTTCTCTGACCTGATTGTTTAGCTAAAGAGGGAGAAACAAAATAAATTCTCCCCCCTCTGTTAAATTCTAATTTTATTAAAAGCTCAAGTTTTGTTGGAATCTGTTTAGTGATGTAAAGAGTTAACAATTTATCAAATTTATTGATGCTTTAGTTCTCTTGTGTCGTTCCCAATGCCTGACTACTTGTTTTCTTTGTGACAATACAAGTGCTTTTTGTCCATCAAGGGTCTATTGCACCATGGACAATGCAACAAGGGTAGCCCTTCCTCATCCCGAAACCTCCACCCCTAATCCCAACAGGTTTTGAACTTGAGACCTTTGACATCTCGATTTCAAGTCATTAGGGTGCCCCCATAGGGATAATGATTTTGAAAGCTCATAATTCAGTTAGCTGCCTATCTAGAGTTTAATGGATTCTGCATTCTCAATCCATTTTCCTAGTACACCTTTCTTTTATATGGTAATGAATATTGCCTCTACAAGTCAAAAATCATATTCTAATTAGTTCAGTAATGGCAGACATTTGTGGGGACACCATTTTGGATGGCTCCAGAGGTAATTCAAAATTCAGAAGGCTACGATGAGAAGGTATCTTTTCAGCAAATATGCCAACTATATTTAATGCATTCATATTAGTGTACACAGACAGTTTGTTTGGTAAGTATACATAGTTATGTTTCATAGTTATGGCCATACTCATACTCATAAATCATAACTGCTTGTTTGTAATTCTAGAGATAGGAATGGAAGGAAGGAGGCATGGAGAACATTATTTATGTGCAAAAATTTTCTGTTGAATTGGATTTCATCATTTTGGTTATCACTTATACAACCCCTATCTTTTTCGATGTTTATATAGTTTGTCTGGTCTCTAAGTGAAAGATATACAATGAGGATAGAGAAGACAATATTTAAAGAGGGTGCATGTACTAACTGCATTTCATCTGTATCATTTCTTATATGTATTCTAGAGAGAAAGGGAGAGGGAGGGCAAGTAGTTATGGTTTATTCGGTTTTGCTTTGTTCTAATTTCCATGTGTATTCTTGTGTATTTCATAGGCATGGTACATACCTATACTAGTAAAGTTTATATGTACCCTAATGTTTTGCTTATGTATATATATATATTAGCCTGTGATACAGGGACACATCTTACTAAGGAACGCCACCCCCCCTCCAAAAAAAAAAGAAAATGAAGTTCAGAAATATAATATAAATGTGTGTGTGCCTGTACACTTAGTGGAAGTTTGTTTGTTTCAGAACTTCTTAGCCTAGAGCATATAGGTTCGAGTTGCACCAGCTACTAGGGCTGTTTCTTTTTCTGTTTGGTTTTCCTTTCCTTTTGTTTTTTGTTCATTTCTCATCTTTCCTTATTTTTTCTCTTAAACTTTTGTTCCATTTATTACATTTCCCAAACCCTTTTATTTTTGTTTTTAAACATAAATTTCTGTTTTCAGAAATAACTCATTCTAGTATAAGTGATAATTCACTATACTTTCTCCTTGAAAGGAAATTAAAATATAAATACCCATCTTCTTAAGTAGTGAAGCCTCTTTATATGTTTTTTTTTATATTTAAGAAAGATGTCGACGATGAATTCTGGTATAATGGTAGGGTTACTTTAATGTGATTTGGAGGTCACAGGTTCAAATGACAAAAGCATACCTCTCTGCTATGTGGTGCTAAGTCTATGCATATATGATATTCTTTGAATCTGATAATATGATAATCTCGTGAATTTGGTTGCCATTTTCTATTAAAGCTGCCCTTTTTCTTTCTTTTGAAATTTTTTAAGAAAAATGAACCGCTTTTGTTGTGGGGGAGGTTGAATAAAAAGATTATGGGGAAAATCAAATTTGTACATCTACACCATTGATTTTAAAACTTTTCCATTGCCCCCTAGTATTTTTCGCCATGTTCTGCCACTGCTGTGCATGGATGCACAAGGAGAGTAGAAGATCTGCATGTGATTTTTTTTTTTTTTTTCATTGGCCTTCTTGGTAGTGTTCCATGCTGTGATGTTTTCTTGGTGCAGGCTGATATATGGTCTCTTGGGATAACTACCATTGAAATGGCGAAGGGAGAACCTCCCCTTGCGGATCGCCACCCAGTGAGAGTACTTTTCATCATACCCCGAGAAAATCCACCACAGGTTGTTGAATGTTTTCTTTTTTTGATTAGTTATGCCATATTTTCTGTTTATGGATTCTGAACCCATTTTGTATTTTGGTCTGTCAATTTTCTATTATGTATCCCTTCCTCTTTGTTTGTACAAGTCATTAGGCATGGAACTTTCTCCACTGTGGAAAAATTAACGTTTTTCTATCTGTCATTGCAGCTTGATGAGCATTTTTCCCGTCCAATGAAAGAGCTTGTATCTTTGTGTTTAAGGAAAGTTCCTGCTGAGGCAAGTAATCAAAAGCTCTAAATATCTGGGTTTTATGCTGCAGCATGTTCATATAAAATTTTAACTGACAAACATAGTTGGAATACTGAGTCTTTTAAATGGTTATGGTGTTTGGATCCATATGCTGTATCGGTTGAATGTAATCATAGATATGAATAATGAATGACAGATTTGAATCCTGGAAGTGATTAACACGGAGAAAGTTAGTTAGATGGCAGTTATGTTTGATTTGTGAACTTGTACTTGGTTAATTAAGTCCTCTCCTTTTTTCTTTGTTTGTGCCTTTTCCTTTTTGTGGGACTAATCCTTGCACTGGAGAAGGTGTTTACAGAGACTAATCCATGCCACAAGCAACATACAAGTTTGTTAATTATATCTGACTTCTGTGAAACCACATAACGTGCATATTAATCGATCTATACTTTGTATAGAAAAGAGATGTTAATGTTGATGGGGCATATATGGATGCATGTGAGAAGGAAGGCATAGAGAAAAGAAACTGTTCATGTGAAACCAATGTGCATTGAGAAGAAATACGCAATCTATCTTTTTACTTAACACCTGACAGTGCTGGACATCCTAAATTGGTGACAAATTGGTTGGTCTCATTGATTTTTCATTTTTGTTTGTGTTGCTCCAATCTCCCTGGTGCAGATGACATGGAGTCTTGATGATTAAAAGAGACTGTAGTATATGTGGATGCACCAAAGGATCCTATACTTGTCTATTTATCTGACATTATCTATTGCCTGTTTTCTCACTTCACCTTTTTGTGGGGGATTGCCATTGGGGATTTTTTTTGTGGTACCCACTCGTTAATTTTTAAGTATTTGAACCGTCGATTGAAATATCGATATCGGTTGCAATCTTATAGGTATTGACCATATTGAACGTTGCGCATATTAGGTTTTACAGATGCAAATTGTGTTTGATGACCACATAAAAACTAACATAATAAAGTTTGACATTCTTTATTTTTTCTTATCTATTTAAAATTGATGCATCCCAAGAATTTAAGAATCAACCAGTGCAATGATTGACCCGTGTTTTAGCAAACCATGGAGCCTTGCCCAAGGCTCTGTCGCAATTTCCCTCTAAATCTGAACCGGGTGCAGTGGAATTTATCCTCTGAAATCTGGAATTTGTGTAGGACACAGGGAACAGGATCATTAGTGGAACCACTCTGGATGTTCTTGTGGGGTACCCCCTTTGATGCTTAAGTTAATTTATAACCCAAATGTTATGCAAATTGTTAGGAAACAATGAAATAGCAATCCTCCAAAGTAATATGCAGGTAGGTTTGATATGGGATGAATAGGATGGGTGGACCAAGGAGAAGGTGCCTGCCTATATCAACCTAGTAGAGGGGAATATGTTTTGGTGTTCTCATTGAATCATGTGGGGCTAAAGGTCGGAAAGACAACTGAGCGGATCACTTGGGATCCTTAAGTGTGTCTTGGGGAAGTAGAGGTTACTAGCGAGGCAATATTCGGTACAAATCCTTGATGAGACAATGGAATGGGCTCACATTGATGCTGCGGTCTTAGATGCAAAGAAGTAAGTGATCAATTATGTGATAAAATAAATGGAACAACGTCACTTTTGATTGTGTAGTCTACTTGCAAAGAACAACGCTGGACAAGTACTAAAATGGAGTCAATAGTTGAGAGTATTGTTAGAAATAAGTTAAGGTTGGAGGTAATGCTTTTTTCGGGTCTCAATTAGATCAAAAGTTTCCCTATCCCTTCATTGTTGACTGAGGACTGGACCATATAGTGTTGATAGTTAGTAGAATTACCGCTGCCAATAAACTCATTGTTTAGTTATAATCTTCTATGTTCATCAATTCTGAACTGCCCATTTCATCCTTAACTACCGCCGGACCAAAAAATATTTTCTAAATTAATTATTATTTTTTGAAATAATTTTTTACTGTATCCTGTAATCAACAATGTTTGTTAAGTGAAAGAAAGGAGAAAGGATTGAGAGAGATCGCTGCTTTGAAAGAAATCAAAGAAAATCCTCAAATCCAAGGTTGGGTATATTCAAACACACTCATATGTAGACATGTATACAATATAATATAAAGACAAAAATACCTTTACACATAAAACATAGCATTCTAACACCCACTAAGCCGGAGTATAGATATTTATCATGTCCAACTTGTTAAAAATAAATCATTTCAAACTCTTGTTAAGGATT
The DNA here is from genome assembly GCA_025585075.1 of Nepenthes mirabilis. NCBI lineage: Eukaryota > Viridiplantae > Streptophyta > Magnoliopsida > Caryophyllales > Nepenthaceae > Nepenthes > Nepenthes mirabilis. The sequence continues at coordinate 13,771 of JAODPA010129023.1, read as the reverse complement.
TGATGACATTGGCTGCTTGTCCATCATAGTTTCTCACATATCAATTGTGAACTAAGTCCTATTAAAACTTCTTAAGAATAAAATGACAATTCATTTCTGCATTCTTTGTGTGCTCATACAAGACCATATTTTAATGTAATGTGAATAAAAGCTTAATTATCACACCATGACAAAAAAGACATAGAACTCTTGTATCCAAGTGCATCTAATAATTATCAGAAATCTAAGCTATTTTTTTGTAGGCATTTAAACTGCATTATTATGAAAGCTTGATGGATCCAATGTTAACCCAAAGACATTGGTCCTAACTATTCAAAAACTGTATAGCCACATAGGTAAGCTCACGCTAACTTGCAATTTAGGATTCTTGAAAATAAGGTTATTATTAATATTTTTGTAGAACCTTGAGTACTAGAAGAAAAGAACCTATATTTACCTAAAGCGAAATAGGAACTAGGAAAAAGCAATAAATTGGACCAACCTACACTTCATGCACAACATGTGCCAATGCCAATACTTTGATTTGGCACTTGACCTAGTTATCACATTCTGTAACTTTTATTTCTTGCTTTCCCAAGCAAGAAATAAGGTTACCTCTAATGAAATACAATAACTTGTGGGAGACTTTGGATCATACAATAACCCTACCCTATTGACATCGAAAAACCCCTCAACTTGTGTGACCCTAATCATTGTAAAGTATGTCTCATCCTTGTGTAGTATTAAGATATCTCTCAATAAGCATTACAACCTCTCAACATGGAACATGAGAGTGGACAAATTTGCTTACAAGGCCTATTGAGAAGGCATTATTTAAACATATCACAATAAGATTGTTACGCTTATCAATTGATTGTTGATATTGCTTTAGTTCAGTAAAGGCATCCCCATTATTTGAAGAATAATTTCATATCTAGATCCATGGGTGCATCATGGGGGTTTTGTATCCAACGTACCTACATCTAGAAGCAAATCTAGCTTATAATTTGTCTATAAAAGGAAGGTGCCATGATGACACTTAGGTACTTCAATCAAGAAAGTACCATAAATTCCCCAATTTTTTGGTTTGAAACAGACTATGAAGTGACCTATCCAGAGAATCAGGTTGCTATCTTCAGTAGAGTACTGTTAAAAACTTGCTGTTCATGCTTCCTCCTCTATACTTGCTCTTGTTTAAACATGCAACCCCAAAGCCCATTTTTCCACGTCTTCTCCAACCTAGGCCATTGATTCTGGTGCCTCATATCATGACTGGAATCCCAAGCATCCTGCCCTGTTATAGATTTTGTTTGTAGAGTGAAGAATGCCCATGAACATTGTCTGTGAACAATGTCGTAAACAGCGCTGAAAAATGTCCCTGAATAGCCTGTGAGCAGGGCAATGCTGCTGTTTTTCTCCCTTTGTTCTTTGGATTCCTTGCTTCTATTTCCCTGCTGTTATGAAGTGTACAAGACTACACATACCAAGTTGTGTGTTTGTGATGCTTGTTTGCTGCAGGAGACTACACATACCAGTGTTAATATTTAATTGATAGTATTGATTTCTGTTTCTGTTGCAGGAGACTGCCACACTGGTGTTTGTGTGTGTTTGATAATGCTAGGTTCAGATTTTTTCGCAAGGTTCTGATTTTGTTGCAAGAGAGTGCATACACCAGTGTCTGTGTTTGCTTGATAGTGTTAGGTTTTGATTTTAGTTTGTAGGTAATTATGAATGTTCCTTCTGTTTATTTTTTTTCTTGTGTCTTACTCTATCAAGGTAGCTTGAGCTGGGAGGATACTAGTTTCAATCCAAAGACTATTGTGGCATACTGGTTAGTAGCTGTAGTCTGCTGCCCATGTAACTTTAGCAGTTATTGTGTGTGGACAGCTACATCACAATGGAAATACGTTAGTTTTCCATCATTGTCTCTACTACCATGATCACCACAGCTACCCTTCGGCCACTTGATGGTTAATGTGTCTCCAAGGCTCTCTGATCAGTAAAACACATAATAATAGCGTGTGATGCGCTATTGTCAACGTGCAAAATCCTGGCAAATATGTCAATAAAGAAGTCACCTTAGAACTCGCTAAAATCTAGGATAGCGCATAATCAAGTTCAAGCCTCATCCTAGCAAGTAAAAACGGAGAATAGCCAATTGCTCACATTGCTCATGCATTTGCTTCACATCAGCAGTATTCAGGTTGGATTCATACTACTCGTCATAGATTTTCCTGAAGCTAGCAAAATAATATTACACTTTGATCTTTTTGATCCACAAAAGACAGGCTTGGATGTAATAAACATTTTAGACATGTTATATTTTCTAGAATATGACTGGAGGTATTTCCACAAGTCCTTTACAGTATTAGTTTGTGTCACAAAACAACCCACCTTTGCCCAAGCATATTCACAAAAATTAAGCTCTTATCCTATTATTTGAGTGTTAGACTAAGAATCGAGAGGATTGTTTGAGGTGATCCTGTTATCGGTTCCTCGGATGGCAAGTAAAGCAATTTCCCTTCTCATGTTGGTAATTTGTCCTATCGAGTTTGATCAGTAATCCAAGAAGACATGGCAGAAACAATCTCAAAAATAATAGGTTTTGATTCGCTAGTTCCATATTTAGTAGCATTAACAATAGATGGACAATTATAGTACCAACTTAGTAGAAAAATCCTAGTTGCAGCAGAACAAGAACAAGTCACCGCTGCAGCACCTCAGGAGCACGGCCATACAAGAGAAACAAACATGCTGCAGGAGAATTGCAGCAGAATAACAAACAGCAGAATTTCTATTAAAAAAATCATCAAAAGAAGAAACAAGAACATATTTTTCAATTATTTGCTGTTTGTGAAATCTCTATCTACTCTTTGCCAAATAGAAAAAGTCCTGTTAAAATTATGACACTGTAGGAACCTATTATTCAAATATCCCAATTATTTGGATGCGATGTTGTGTAGTACCATTAGATACACTGAATTTTGGTGGCATCTGCATTCATATATACCCTCTTCTTTGGATGCCATGTTGCAAAATTTCACACATTTGGTTCCGGCTTTTAGTAATTGATTCTATCTATCTGAGAGTATGCCCAAAACTAGATGCGCTGGGTGACATTTTTTTTATTACTAGTGCATGTATCTTTCGTCACTATGATCTTTGATATGTGTTCTTCATGTTTCTTGATTTCAGAGGCCAAGTGCCAAGGAACTTCTAAAGCACCGCTTCATTAGGAATGCCAGGAAGAGTGCAAAGCTTTTGGAGAGAATAAGGTGCCCCATATTTGATGCTGTTCTAGTTTATCTATTATTTATTTTAGATCCTGGTTACTCCTTGTGTCAAGATTAGCTAGCAAGTTATATGGACATCTATTGTAACATGGTCTGCATTTACTCTGTCCTCACTTGCGTGTTCTATCTGGTTGAAACCATGAGTGTTTGTTCCATGCTTAGCAGCATAGCTTTTTATTCCCTCCTATTATTATGTTGATAGAGAACGTCCCAAATACCAAGTAAAGGAAGATGCTGGAAACCCCAGAAATGACCTTCAAGATTATGTTGAAGGGTCTGGCACGGTTAAGGTGACCAGAGTTTCCAGAGTTGATGAAATGATTCGAGCCAGGTGTGTTGTCACTCAATGTTGATCACCATGCTAACTTTTGCTGGTGTTTAAAATTGACTGACTATTATTAACCTCAGTAATCAGGGGAAATTGTCAAGAAATGCGGGATGGGACTTCAGCATTGGTGGTTCACAGAGTACTGGAACTGTCCGAAGTGTTGCAAGACCACCTCCAGTCAGGGCAAAGAAAGAAGAGAATCTGCAGAATGTGGCTTCACCAAGAAGAAATTTGGACAGTGATAATCAATGGCTGTCCGCATCTGGGAATGGACTTTATGAATCATCAGAAGTTTCACTTGGAAGATATTCTAGAGATCTACCAGATGATAAAGAAAATAGTTCCAATGAATATGTAAGATTGCTGCTCTCCTTTTTCACATTCTATAACCTTGTTTTGTCTATGACAGATGGGAAGCTCAATGAAAGAAAGTAGCAGTAAATTTAAATTGCATAATGATGGTGTATTCGAACCCCAAGTAATGCAATATTGGTCATTATAGTGGAAGTGTGCCTTGGTTTCTTAATTACAATCACTACCAAACTCATTAATGCAGTTAAATTACATCTACTAATTGGTCAAATGATGCATTAGTAGTTTTTGGAAAAAGGAAAAGGCCTTTCCGTGATTGTTTGATTGAAGACAGAACCTCCTCAATTGACATTACTAAAAAGGGGGCTTGAGCCCACTGAACAAGGCTATCATATCATGGGATTTAGAGAGTCAAATATATGTAGATTTACCCATAGGTTGTAGAGATGTTATTTTTATGGTTTAAACCTATGATTCCCAAGTGACAATTGCACAACCTTATTTGTTGTGTGAATGTTCACCATCTCAATAGACATTAATAATTTTTTTTGAAAATAATTGAAGAAAAGTCATTCTTATCATTAGTTGAATTAAAATAGAACCTCCTTTGTTTCCTTAAATGAGGGCAACAATGTTAATATGCCCATTTGGAAAAGGTGTATCCTTGAAGCATAGATTAATGAAGGTCGTGGCCAAAATATTCAAACCGTTTGGTCTCTTATCGCTGTCAACCAATAGCTACTTAAAAATATGTTTTTTAATGATAATGGGACACTTGTCTTTGGAATGTTCTGGATCCATTGGGCATTATACTATCCAACCTGCTGCATCATTTTGTTGTGTTACTTTGGAGAACTATGATGTGGTAATATAATTCTAGTTTAATTGGAGCGCAAATAACCTGTTAAATTTGCCATACAGTCTCTTCTTATCGGTTTTCTTCAATCCACCTACTTGTTTGTTATGGTGAAGGAAATTATTTTCTTGCTCCAGTAAGTGGTTAGAGAAATAATAAGGATAAGTAGTCTGCACATGTATTGTATTTATCATTTCAATTTGGTTTGTTACCTGTTTAGAAGAATTAAATGCCAAGTTGTATGATCGTTACTTTTTAAGATTTTGATGTGTTTATTTTGCAGGAAGAGGGTTCAGGGAGTGGATCAGGTACTGTTGTTGTACGTTCTCCTAGAGGATTCCAGTCATCTACTCTATTTAGTGATCAAAATAGTTTGGTATGATTATTTCCTTTCTGTGAATGTAATATTCTTTTAGTGAAGCTATTTGCCCCCTGCTGTCCCATTTTAGTTATTCACATGGTTAAATTTTTTTTATGTTGCCTTGTAGTCTAGCAACACATATGCTTCCTGTGAGGATGCTTCTACCAGTGGCACTATTATTTTCCGTGGCCAACGTGATGACACTGATTCTCCAAGGTCAAAGCTTGAGATTTTAGAGAAAGCTAGCACCATTGTCGAAGACAGTGCTGCAAACATTGCAGAGGTGAGTGATATTTATTTTGGTGAAAATGGATGATGAGAAAGAAAGGAGGAAGAGAGAGGTAGAAATGTTGAGGAGTGAGAGTTAAAAAAACCTTCCAATTAGGGCTGGCTCTTTATGTGCCTATATATATTGTTACAAACAAAACAGTAAAATTATGGAAATACCCTTACCTATAAATACATAAGAATAGCATCGTAATGCTCCCCCTCAAGCTAAAGTATAAATATTTCTCTTAAGATAGTATGGTATGCCTTTGCTAAATTAACAAACATATGTAGGCCCTTCCATCTTTCCTTAAATTTTTTCATCTGGCTCCTAATCTGTAATTTTTGGTACCCAAAAAAAATATGGCATCTAAAGTAAGCAGCAAGGAATCAGTTCTATATTCTTTGGAAAAGATGGGCTGTACCCCATTTTCACCCAGCACTTGTAGAACCATAGAAAGGGGCGTGCTTCTGATTTCTTTTGTTGGAGCGTAACCAGGGGTAATCCAATTATTCTGGTTAACTTGTTTGGGGGGAAAAGGGATGACCTTAGATATGTTGACAAATGTTTTAAACTGGGGTACAACTTGGATCTCTAAATGAGTTGTATAGCAAAAGAGAATTCATATGGTTGCCAGCATGTACTGAGTCTTAAGACATTGTAAATTTTTGTTGTATATATTTCAGAGCTTGATGTTTGTACAAGAAAAAGCCTGGCAAGATGATTTTTTTTTGTGATTCATTTAATTCCTCCACAAAGGGTTTACTAGTGATAATGACATAGATTTTTTTTAATAGTTCTATTAGTTTTAGGCTATTTATGTCTTCCATGTTCTTCATTTAATAGTTCTTCACTTTATTAGAACTCCTCCCTTTATTATCTGATACACGGATAATTGATAGTTGAACTAACTTCATGTGATTACTTGTTGATGCACGGATTGATCTGCTTTCTTGGCTATTGATTGAATTATATAGCTATTAATTCTCTATTAATTCTAACCTCATGACAATATTCTCCCTTGCATTTTTTCCTTGTCCCAAGGAAAAACTCAGGAAATTGGGCTTCATGAAATCTTCTTCTTCCCACGTAGCATCTTTCGTCTGCAGATTGGTCCAATGATTCAAGATCTACTTCACATCTCTCCCTTTCCTTCATATCATCTGTGTTTGTAAGATCTGGAAAGGCCCTACCTCTACCTCACAACCTCACAATTGTCATCCATTGTTGGTAGCTGAGTATGCACCCTACTTGATCTGCCAATTTGCTCCTTCAATAATGATTCATGAAAAACTGGAATAATCTTTGACTCCACTGGCAGGTCTAGCTTATAACAACCTCTCCTACTTTGGTTAACACTTTGTAAGGACCATGAATCTTGGCTGATAGCTTCAAATTTTTTCTCAATGCAACTGAAGTTTGCCCGTAAGGTTGGAGCTTCAGATACACCATGGTGTTAACTTCAAACTTTCTTTTTGGTCTCTTCAAATTAGCATATTTCGTCATTCTATTTTATGCTAATGCTGACTGATCTTGCAAGAAGCTACTCATATTCTTTCTTTACTATAATAGTTCCGCCACTAATGCCAGTTTAGATTCATCATCACCAAATTGCAGCTATGGTGTATTAAATATGTATAATGCTTGAAAGTGATGCAGGGAAGGGAGAAGGAAGGGAGGAGAAGAAGAAGAAATTGAGAGAAAGGGGAAGAAATAGGAGAAGTGGATAGAGAGAAAAGAAGTAGAGATCAGTAGAGAGAAAAGAGAATCACAATCACTTAAATTTTATTCAACTAATCAATGCTTCAAATAATAGAGTTTATGGTCATTATATAGAGATATAATTTAAAAAATTTAATTATAATTTAAAAAAGTTGTGTTCATTAATTTAAAAAATTATAAACCATAAATTTAGTTTACATGTTCTTAACGTGTCTTGCCCTTAATTTTAAAAAAATAGCGTGTCAGCGTGTCGGTGTCGTGTCCATGCCCCTTGTCGGTGTCCGTGCTTCATAGCTTGTGAACCATGGATCAACTTTGAGCAAGATAAACATTTTTGCTAATTTCTATACTCTAATAACATGGTTTCTTATTGTGACCTGAAAGTCATAAATTTAAACCACCGAATTACTATCTCTACGTTGCAAGAGCGAGGCTTCATAAATTTTATCTTCCCTAGATCCTGCAATGTGGGAAACATCATGCACTAAGCCACACTCTTAACTGTAATAACCACACAGAAGATTGATGTATAGATTTGCTTCATCTCTGCTGAACTTGAAGGTTCTAGTTAAGTATTTTGTGATGCATGTGTTTCCAATTCTACTGATTTAATAATGGAATCCAAATTTGGCTGTTACTTTCTGCAGGCAAAGGCTGCTATACAGAAGGGGATCAGGAAAGGGTTTGTTCGGGAAAGATCTGTACTGAGCATGTTCAAAAACGATGTGCCGGAAAACAGAAAAATGGATCAGACATCAAATAGTTCCAAGTCCCCCAGGTATATCCAAGATGGGTCTTTTACTGTGAATAAGAGTGCAAGTTTTTGTTGCATTTTTTTCTCTTATGAATCTTTGCCCTTCAGACATGATCATGAATACTTTGATGCACAAAAAGTTTTCCCAAGGTCACGCCAAGGTAGCAGTGATGAAGAATATGCTAGAATTGCTGCTGCTTCATCATCCGCCCCATTATCAGCCTTACTTGTCCCATCATTAAAGGAGGTTAGTCTGACACAATTATTGCTTTTTTTGGCTTATCATCATCTAAAACATGAAGCAGTAAACCAACTTAACAACTTATTATGTGTGTATCTATGGAGCCACGAACATAGCTTAGTTTGACATTGGATGCTAGTTTAAAATAAAGTGCTATGAAGTTGATCAAATGCTTTTTGTCTCTCCAAGAGAAATGTACTTTATATCAGAAAAATGTTTGCTTTTTGCAAATAGGAAATAAGACTTCATGGTGACAGAGAGAAGAAGCATTCATATTTAAGCAAGCAAATAACTAGGGAAAGAAGAAGTAGCATACGCTTGCCATGTCTGTCATACAACTTTAACAGGAATTTATGATTAACTTCTGCAGTGCTCCCATATGCCTTTTGTCCTAGTCTAGGATAGATTGCTTGAATAAGCCCTTGTGGTCCGATATAGGGTAGGAATCTCAATTTTCTGAGGTTTTCTGATTCTAAGAAATTTTTAGGGGGGGGGGGGGGGTATATGAAGCTGTGAATGTATTGATGCCGCAACGAGTTTGGTTGGTATTTGAAACATCTTCCTATTTATGTTATCACTATCGTCCACAAAGTTCTCTCCCTGCCCACAGAGCACCATATTGGAGAAAAAAATGCAGAGGAAAAAAGACCATTCCGCACACACGTGCACGTGCACACACACACAGATTTGGGAAAAATTAGATTCCAAGATGCTAATCGGGCAAAGTAAATGCCAACTTGGCCATATGTTCCAACCGCAAATAACAAAAGGTCTTAGGAATAACTGCACCATTTTTATTTGTCCAATATGTGTTTGCTCTCTCTCTTGAATTGAATTTTCTGTAAATTGAAGGGCACAATTGGTTGTCACTTCTCATTATTTCTGTGCTCTTTTTATAAATAGATATGGTTCCAATGAAAATAGAGCTCTTGTTAGCGGGTTCAAATATGCTTTTCTTGCTTCTAAAAAATTAAAAATTCTTTCTCAGCTTAGATCGCAATAATGGAACTGTGGGATTGAATCTGAATGAATTACGGGTTCCAATCTTCACCACAATAAAATATTTTGATCTAGTGCGAATCAGGCATATGTTCACCATTGGAGAAATGTTGCCCCTGTTTTTCCTTGCTATATGCTAAGTTGTTGATCAGTGTATATCCCTGGATTTGCAAAAAGTTCATGAGTTCTTGTTCTTTTTGTTTTGTTCGGCCACCAGGCATTAGAGGAGTAGAGAGGATAAGCTAGTGATGTTGGACCTGTGAATGGCCAGCAGTTGCCTTTGTTGACTGCATAATGGGAAAAAAAAGCAGGTTTTTTTTTTTTGGGGGGTGGGGGGTGGGGGATATAGAGTTGTTTGGGCCCTGTTAACTAGGAAAATATTTTTATGTTTTTCGTTTCTTTTCCTTTTCACTTTCTGTTTTTGCAGTTTTCCTGAAAATCTTTTATTGGTTTTTATTAGACATATGTTCATTTAACAAGTAATGTTTATTAAGAGTTGTTAGCAACATATCAATCATTCGACATATAGTTAGAATTGTTAATCAAACAAATTCACCTATAGCTTTACTTGAAATTACATGTTAAAGCTCGTTTGAGCTTGCCTACATAAGTTTAACAAGCTGAATTAAGCCTATTTTATGATATTGCTTAGGTGAGAAACAAATTTTTAACAAGGCATAGGTGTTATATTCTTTTATAATAACCAATTTCTCGAATTCAATTTGTGATTACCCTTATAATGTTATCAAAAATCATAAAAACCCTGCTTTTTGTAGAAAATTAATTCCATTTTTTTTCAAGCTGAGTGATTTGTTTTATGAAGAAGTGAATACAAGTTGCTTTGGGCACACCAAGAGGAACACGAAGTCCAAATATACAGTATGCCTGGCATACCTTGCCAGATTAACAATAGTCCAAGCTAACAGCATATGCAAGGCTGAAGTTAGAGCGCCAAGCTGGAAACATCCCTTCCAGGCAAATGCAGGCTTCACACATTCAAGCTAAGGAACTATTGCAAAATTACCACTGGCCAGCTTTGATCTTATCAAGGGAGCCCATACAATAACCTATAAACCTCATATTTTTGCTCTTACTGATATTATTGAACCCCTTCAATTTTTGAGCACCAATCTATTTTCTTCATGTCATGCAGCTCGAGTTATATCATCATCCATAAAAGCCTTGGCCTTCTGCTACACTTCCGATACAAACTCAATGCAAAAGAATAGTGCTTCATTGTTTCTTCTTTGTTTATTGCATAGGATCCATCGCAGTTTTTAATCTTGCTTTTCTTTCATAGATTTACTTGTGTTTGAATTTTATCAGAGCAACCAGGCAAGCTATGCAGCTATGCCTTGGTATGTCAGGATTTCCTGATACCATTTTAAGCCATCTTTTCTTCTTAGGTTCTCCCATGGGAGTTTTCTAGGCTTGAGAGGACTACTTTTTACTGCCAGCCCACATAGTTCTGGCTTGTAGTGCTTCAATGTAGTCAGCAGTGAATTTTCTAAGCTTCCTGAATGGCCAAGGCCAATTATTTTTTACCTTCAAGCTGTGAAAAAGGATCTGTTTCTTCTTTTTGAAAGTAAAATAGTTCGTGATAAATCTGTATTTTGGCATGCAAAATGTGATTTATTATAGTGTATATATATATATTTATTAATAGGAAAATATTGAGAATATGGTGATATTTTTCTAAATATCATTGCTTAATAGACATCTGAGTTTTTGCTAACCATTGTTTTTTTTTCTTTTTTTTTTTTACGCATTATGTAGCTAAATATTATGCTAGTCTCTGAGAAACTCCAGTTTGTTTCAAGTACGATCATCCTTCTGAAATTTTGTCAAATGTTTAGGTACTTCTATTGTAGTATTTAAGATTATTGCAGTCTGTTTTTATCATCATCTGTGATTACTAATGATCTGTTTTTTAACCTTTTGCAACTTAAATATGAAATATTCACTAAATATATTTTCTAGTTTTTTACTAAAAATATTGTTTGAGAGTTCTTCTTTCACAATATATGATGAAATATTTCATCTTTCTAAGTCATTTTGGACAATTATTCTGACGTGATATTTTTTTTGGCAATGCTACAGCAATGTATTGTATGTTCAGTCTTCAGGTTGTAATGTGTATTCATTACTGACATTTAAATACTTCACAAAACCCCCACCCTATTTGTGGTTATACTTTCTGCCTCCCTGGCCACTAAAGCTAATTCAATTGTAGCCCCTTCCATCATTTGATGAAATGTCAGAAATGCTAATTCAGTAGGTCTGAATTCAAGAGAGAACAAACCTAGTAAGATCTACTATACAAGATAAGATAAGAGATAAGGGCTGTCAGTCCAAAAACCTTAAGTCTTAGTTGCTGTTGATAAAACACACAAATATCTCGTGGGCAACTTTGTTTCTTGATGCTTGAAGACAGGTAGCAAATTTACTTGCTAGTTTTTTTTTTTTTTTTAACTGGCTATTTCATTTTTAGTGGTTATTGTATGTATATATCAGGCCATTCCTGATGATTCAGAGGGCTGTGTCGCTTCTGTGGCAAATGCCCTAATGGATTTGGAACGTACGATGCCTGGGTCATGTGAAGTTGTCATTAGCAGACTGCTTCAACATCTTGCAAGGTGCACGAACTGATTTTCATCTGCCAATTTTGTTATGCTTGATTGTAGGTCCTGACCATTTGATTACTGTAATTTTATTCATCAATTCTTTGAAACTGCAGTTTAATGCAATTTTTTATTTATTTACCAGCACATTGGAAAAAAATGACATGTAGACTTCAGAGATCCCAAATGGCAAAGCTTAATAAGATCCATTTTTTATATAAGTGGACCATCTAATTTGAAAAAAAAAGGTATTAGAGCAGTAAGAGAAATAAAAACCCATAACCTTCTCCCACCTCCATTCACCATCAACTTTACCCCACTCCTCCTTCACTGCCACCCACGGACTCCATGACGTCTGCCCACCAGCATCATCTCCACCTCTGGTCAGCCTCTGCTTCCCACTTCTCCTTTGGGTTAACACTGAAGTCTTTGTCCCTTTGGCTTTTCTGGGTGGCATTATGTAGTCAAAAGAATAAGTGGGAAGCTGGAAGGGTTAATGAGGTTAGGGGAAGGGTGGTCGGTGATGACTTCAGAGATCCCAAATGGCAAAGCTTAATAAGATCCATTTTTTATATAAGTGGACCATCTAATTTGAAAAAAAAAAGTTATTAGAGCAGTAAGAGAAATAAAAACCCATAACCTTCTCCCACCTCCATTCACCATCAACTTTACCCCACTCCTCCTTCACTGCCACCCGCGGACTCCATAACCTCTGCCCACCAGCATCATCTCCACCTCTGGTCAGCCTCTGCTTCCCACTTCTCCTTTGGGTTAACACTGAAGTCTTTGTCCCTTTGGCTTTTCTGGGTGGCATTATGAAGTCAAAAGAATAAGTGGGAAGCTGGAAGGGGTAATGAGGTTAGGGGAAGGGTGGTCGGTGATGACGGTGGATGATACATGGGGTGACTGCTGATGATATTCATTTTAAAAAAATCTTTTGTTTTTTCTTTGGCTTTTTTCCTGCATAATGTCCTTCTGTAATTTAGTTTCACAATTGGCATGCCCATGTGTGAAATTTGAAGTCTATTTTTTGCAATTTTTTGTCTATTTATCTTTTCGGACGGCAAAAAAAATGTCTGATCTCGCTAGAACTGAAGATTTTCAATAGCAAAACTGATGATTGAAGGTCATCAGAAGCAGAGGAGTTCTGCTTTGTGATGCTGTCTAATTACTGTTCTGGATTGCCATCTTACTGTAGCAAAAAATAAACAATGCAGTTCAAGGGATCCTTCATTAAAAGATTTGCAGGAGCTGGCTGCTCACATCTTCTCAAGGAATAGCAAAGATCATGAACAAAGTCATGTCAATCCGGAAGCTGACAGCAAGAAGAAGCATCCAAACAAGGACTTCCATTCAAATCCCAATTTAAGCCCCCTAGCAAGGTTTCTTCTCTCCAGGTTTGTTCTGTGCTCTCTCTTTCTCTCTCTCCCTAGAAGTATATGTATATGTACATGTATATATGTATGTATTTTTATGTGTGTGTGTATATATACATGATTTCATTGTTACACCGAATATGGGGCATAACATGCTGCATCAAGAATGTTATGACAATGCGTAGCATATTCAGCCAGGAGCTATAGGAAACCTGTCTATGATTGACTTGGAACTTCTGGCCGGTGAAGGATGAAAATTTTGGTATTCGCCGTGTCAGGTGATGCGTATTGGTATCGAAAGGAAAAAAAAATTTGACTATGCATAACGAAGTAATTTTGCAGGAAATATGATTCATATCGGGTATATTTGTCAATATTTTGAATATCAATCGATATTACAATGTATTACAAATATGGCAACATGTCACTGTATCAACAAATGTAAGTATTATTGTGATCCGATACCGATATTTATCGACCGATATGATGATATATAGCTGAAGAGCATTATATTGTGAGAACTATTTGTATTAAAGTTGCCCAATACCGATGTTTCATTTCATATGCCTGACTCTTGTCATGTATCCGATGCAGATGGTATGGCCAACCTTCTCGCGATCCCACCCCTACTTAGAGAGAGTGGGAATGCTGCACATAGAAT